>CAUYQG010025709.1:0-23648 GCA_963574415.1 Tarsius wallacei
AAAGACCTAAACGTAAAACCTCAAACTCTAAGAACCTCAGAAATGCAGGAGAAGCCCTTAAGGAAATTGGAACTTGCAACCAATTCCTGACCAAAACCCCAAGTGCCAATGCCATAAGAGATAAAATAGACAAGTTGACAAGCTTCACCAAGTTGACAAGCTTCTGCAAAGCCAAAGAAACCATCAAGAGAGTGGGGAGACAGCCCACAGACTGGAAAAAAATATTTGCCAACTGTATGTCTGACAAAGACCTAACATCCAGGATCTACAAGGAATTCAAATGTGCTGAAAAGCAAAAAGCAAAGCGCCCTATTACAAAATGGGCAAAGGATATGAATAGACACCTCTCTAAAGAAGACATATGAGCAGCCAGTAGATACATGAAAAAATGATCAGCCTCACCAGTCATCAAAGAAATGCAAATTAAAACTACACTGAGATGCCACCTAACTCCAGTCAGGATGGCCTTCATCAATAACTCAAAAAACAACAGATGCTGGAGAGGATGTGGGGAAAAGGGAACACTTCTACACTGTTGGTGGGAGCATAAGCTAGTACAATCTCTGTGGAAAACAGTGTGGCGATTCCTAAAAGATCTAAAAACCAACTTTCCCTATGACCCCACAATCCCCCTGCTGGGAATATACCCAGAGGAACTCAAATCACTCTATGAAAAAGATGCCTGCACACGCATGTTTATTGCAGCATTATTCACATTTGCAAAAATATGGAACCAACTGTGCTGCCCATTGAAAGAGGACTAAATTTTTTAAAAAAGTGGTACACATACACGATGGAATATTATGCAGCCATAAAGAAGGACAAAATTATGAATTTCACAGCAACTTTGATGGATTTAGTGTCTATAGTACTGAGTGATCTACCACAGAAACAAAGGACTGAGTACCACATGTTCTCACATAAGCAGACCTTGAACAATTATCATAATACTATAAGAAAGGAATTGGCAGTAGTGGGAAACTGCCAGAAGAACTCATAAGCAGACCTTGAACAATTATCATAATACTATAAGAAAGGGATTGGAGCCGGGCTTGGTGGCTCAGCCTGTAATCCCGCGCTTTGGGAGGCTGAGGTGAGTGGATTGCCTGAGCCCATGGGTTCGAGACCCACCTGGGCAACTTGGCGAGACCTCATCTCTACAATAAATCAAAAACCAGCTGGGCGTGGTAGCGCACGCCTGTAGTTCCAGCTACTTGGAAGGCTGAGGCAGAAAGATCGCCAGAGCCCAGCAGGTCGAGGCTGCGGTGGCCGGGAGCGGCCACTGCACTCCAGTCTGAGCGACAGAGTGAGACTCAAACTCAAAAAAAAAAAAAAAGAAAGAGATTGGCAGTAGTGGGAAACTGCCAGGGGAGGGTGGGATTGGCAGTAGTGGGGGGAAACTGCCAGGGGAGGAGGACACACCTCATCAACAAGGGTACCTGCATAATGAACATTTGTATACCTAACCCTGAATTGTACCCCACATCTTTAAAATAAATTTTTTAAAAAAGGAAGAAAGAAAAGAGACAGAACAATGACTGCCTTATGGTGAGGTGGAATTCTCTCAAGTTAAACGATCAGGAGATAGGCTGGAAATGAAAGAGGTTAGGAGGCATCCGTTGGAGTACAAGGGGGAGAGAGAACACGGTCCTTACTCTAATGGATGGCCAGGCACAGGGTGGGTTCGATGCCAACTGCATTTAGAGTCCCATGGTCTGGAAGGATAGCCACATTTTGTCAATGCTCACTGGCCATCCCCGTTACTTGACACTTCACCAACCATCCTGACACACTCTTGCTTTTCACACATTCCCTCTTGCCTCTCCTAAGCTGCTGCAAAGGAGAGCTCCCTCACATTCTTCCTTCTCTTCCCACCTCCCCTCTGCTGTATAGGGAGCAGGAGCTCGGCAGATCCTTTTTGACTGAGTACTTGAGCATGGGAGGAGAAGGGAGGAGAGAGAGAGAGAGAGAGAGAGAGAGAGAAAGAGAGAGAGAGAGAGCAGAGAAATAAAAGTGAAAAATACAATTCCTTCAGCTTCTTTTTAGGACAGAGGAGAATATGAAAGAATGGAAGTTATAAGGAAGGCTTGTAGGATGGATAAGGAAGAGGAAAGCCCAAATGGCACCCCACAGTCTGTCTAGTTATTCTCTAATTTCACCCAGTTTAAGCCCGCCATTGCAGTCATGATGCCCCTAATTCTCACTGTAGTTACTGGTGTAATGTCTGTCTCCTTCATTGGACTGGGGGAATTTTGAGGGCATGGCATGTGTCTGCCTCACTTGCTGTTGTATCCCTAATGCTCCTAAGAGTAACAAGTATGCGTATGTTTTTAATGAATTATTTATTGAGTTGTACAAATTAGTGCTGTGAACAATGCTTCGTGCTTTTAAACCATTCTTCCATCATCCACAACTGCTCACAGCCCCACCCCTCAGTCTAGACCAATCTTTGAAAAATTAAGAGAGGCAGAGTTTTGTCCTGGCACCATGAATCAACCATGTGATTATTTTTAAAATTATTATTTGCTTATTTTAAATTTTCAAATTTGTATACACTTAGGAGGTTCAAGTGCAGTTTTGTTACATGGAGATATCACGTAGTGGTAAAATGTGGGTCTTTAGTGTATCCATCACCCACATATTGTAGATTGTACTCCATAGGTAATTTCTCACCTGTCACCCCCTTCCCACCCTCCCACCTTTTTGAGTCTCCAATGACTACTATTTCACACTCTATGTCTATGTGTGTGCTTTATTTAGCTCCCACTTATAAGAATGACACAGTTCTTAATAACACATTTGACCAATATGACTTCAGTTTTCTCATTACAATATTAATAATGAGAAATTGAACTAGAATGGTCTTTTACTTAGGGCCCCTTCCTACTTGGAAATTAAAACCATAAACAAGCAATATAGAAACTAAGCCATAGAAGAGAAGGTTGAAGGGAGTATCATTCTTTCAGCGAGGCAGAGATGAATGAGTTTTGACCAGCAGTGATCCCTCCCCACCCCACCTGTGTACCAAAATGAGACCATGTTCTCCTGGACAAGAAAGTACACCATGTATGTTTGAAGCAAATATGGTACAATATTTTGCTTTCTTTTTAATGTATTAATAAACTGATATTAACTTAGTTTAAGCCATACACATGGGTGATACTAGAGAATTATAGAGAATAAAAGCAAGATTCACCTCTATTTTTTCCCACTGACTTTAGCACCTAAGAGGTGAAATTTTTGTATGTATCCTAATCATTCATCAGTTCCCAGCTGGAGGACCTAAGAAACTCAGTAATGATATTTCTGCCAAATCCCTTCATTTAAGCTAAAGAGTAGGTCTCCTTGCTGACTCAGCTCAACAGTAGAATTTGGGATTGTTTTCTGAAGACACTGGTGATTCCCATGGGAATCTATGGAAATTGCAAAGGACAAACAAAAATTTTGGTGAAATGGCTGCTTAATAAATTATGGAAAGATGGAATTTGGTTTCTCAAAATGCAGGCAACTACAGATTTCTTCCAACTTCTGAGATGCTCCAAAGCAAAAAAGACAAACTTCCTCCATGTATAGACCATCAGAATATATATGTATATTTAAACACGTGACTAGTTTATTTTGAATGTAGGTGATATTTGCAGAGTCTTATGTCAAAAATCCCAACCCCAGTTCCATACCTAGCTAATAGTCAGAACTCAAAAAATGATAACAGTGATCTCTGTTATTGCTGTTCAGAACAATGTCATACTGGGAAGGAATTTCCTCTCCTACCGACTGACTTGTGTGCATGAGTGTATGTGTGCATGTGTGTGTGTACACACGTATGCACTGGTGGCAAATTGGTTAGCTCTTATTGAACCTCAGTCCTCCTGTTTAAGGAAGATGAATTATCTTGAAAAACTGCATTGTGGTACATTCCAGCTCACATTGCCATGACACCCATATGTAAGTCAACATTCTTATCTTCACAATGCCATCACTCACTCACTCACTCATTCATTCAATCATTCATTCACAAATAACTATGGGAAATTTTTGATGTTGGATTCTTGTTGGGTACTGAGGATATTACAGTGAATAGTCAGACATGGGGCCCTGCACCATGATAAAATTGAAAGATTAAATTTTAAAGTAAATAAAATAAACCATGTTGTATTAATGATCACTGACCAGTCACAGTGAAGGCTCAGAATGTAAGGATGTGAATTAGTTCAACCTCAGATGTGAGCGGATCAAGGGGTATTCCCTATGTTTGTAAATTCTTCTCTTTCTTTGTCCCAGCCCAGCTTCTCTCCTTTCCAAGCTGGCTGGCCCTCCTCTGGGCCTCACTCACCCTTCCCAAAGGACATTGCCCTCTCAGAGTTGTCCCCCCTAGCAATGACCATTTACGCTTCACAGGGGCAGACTCTCCCCACCGAGTCCATAAACCTGCACTCTGTGCAGAATCAATGCCCATTTACAGCTGCTAATACATTAATAACAGGAACGTCCGTGGCCATGACCTACCTGAGTCATTACACACTAATCATAGAAGGCAATTTCAAGCAGATTGACTAGTGATCGGTGTCCTCCCCAGCGTCCAGGCAGGGACACACGGCTGCCTGTGTAACCCCTGAGCAGATGGCCTGAGTACATAATCACATGCTATAGCCGGTGCAGGTCTGGCTCCAGGAAGGGAAATCTTCATGTCTTGCATGCAAAGCTGGACTCTCTCACCTGGAGGCTCTGCTCCTTTCATTTTGGAACAGAAGCCAAACCTCACTGACCTTCTCTGTGCTCATCTGAAACTTATCACACAGACAATTCTCTAAAGACGTTAAGGAAATGAGGTTTGACTGCACCTGGATCACTCCAACATGCATCATTGTCCTGAAGTCACTTGAATTTCTTTTCTACTTTTCCCCGTAATCCCTGCCCAGATAGGAGGTCCAAATCTTGGTCATCATGGGCTTGTGGTTTGTGTTATGATTTCTTCCCCTAAGTTTTAGTTTGAACATTATTTTTTCATATGACTCTCTCATGCCTTACAATCACAGTAATAAGGGCCACACAGTATATCATCATGGTGATGTTTTACTCTTTCACCATTTAATATCAGGAAGATTTATGCTCTTTTCACTAACATCAGTGTCACCCGAGTTGATTATTCAGGACTTATGGAGTTTTCTTTCTTGAGGATAAATACCCCTGAGAGGAATTTTTAGTCAAAGGATAGAAGCATTTTTATGACTTTAGATACATATTGCTAACTCATTTTTTAAACAGATGGTACTTGTTTACAGTCAGCTCACTGTATTTTGGACTTTCTATACATAGGTGCCTATTATTTATTTTCCCATAATGAGGACTCAAGTTATATTTAAGAGGAGATAGGCAATGAGTTTGAAATATAAGCCAAATAGAATCTATGCCTCCAAAGAACTCACAGAATAGAGGGGAAAGCCTACTTAGAAAATGACTATTGTTCTATGACATGATAATGTCCAAGAATAAAGAAGCTTCAGAACACATGGATTCTGGCACAAGATATTATTTCTGAGACAGATGCAATCCCAAAGCCTCTCTCCTCAACTGATCTGAGATGAACGTCATGTTATTTCTTGACAAGGGTTCGAAGATTTTGGAAATCAGGGGTCTGATGGTTGGTTCTCCAGCCCCACAGATAACTATCGTTTCCATAAATTCATGTGCAAGAATGTGTTGAATGCATTGTGCTCTTAGTCTAGTTTTATGGGGCATACACTCTGGTAGTAGCTTTTTAAAATTCTGTTGGTGGAAATTTACAAAACTTGTGTATTGTGAGGTCAAATAAGCTGTGATTCTTTTGGGTATGTATGCTCAGTAGACCCTGTGGGCCACAGCTACTAGTTCATTTAGATTCAAATAAAGGAAGCAGCAGTACTAGTGGGAAAAGTACAGAATTGGAGACAAAACATGTGAGGATTCAAATCTTGGCTCACTCTTCACCGTATCTGCAAACTTGGAAAAGTTACTCAGTCTTTCTCAGCCCCAATTCCCTCTTCTGCAATAAGGATGACTATAGCAACCATGGGTTTCTTGTGAAGATTAAACAGAAATTTCTTTTTTGGGGAGGGATATACCTGTTACGGAAAAGCCTTTGGGATAGAGAGTGGGACCTTGAGAACATGAGTTTGGCAGTGATCGATTCACCAAAAGAGAATGGTGTAAACTGCTTTGTTTTAGATAGAGAAGGTCTTGTACTTCTGCTGAGGAAAAGCAAAGAAGAGAGGAGATGAAAGATGAGAATCTAACCGCAAGTGAGTGGGGAGCTGGTGTCTATGTGAAGTAAGGGGAATCAGTGACTAGTTCTAATGTTCAATCTGAAGTTGTTTGCTTTGTGGTGATCCAGTCCCCCCTCTCTGTCATATCCCTTTCATCTGTCTTCCTCCTTTCATCCTTCTTCCTGCCAAAGTTAACCTCTTCCTTTTAAATTCTTATACTCAAAACATTTTGAGAGTGAGAAACTTATGGAAGTTATGTGAAGTGCAGAGTTCCTGCTTGGGTTCATGAAGTGGAAAGCAGATGCTACCCTTGGTCATCCTGAAGGTAACAGCTAACATGCTGAAAATTGACTCATGGGCCGGACCACGTTCTGAGCATTTTACATACATCAACTCATTTCATCCTCATAATGACTTAGTGAGTGATATACTGCTAATTATTGCTCTTCTAAAGGCAAGAAAACAGAAACTGGAAGAGGTTGCATGGATTACTTAAAGTCAGACAGCATGCAAAAGTTGGAGCTGACTTTGAACTCTCGCTGTCTCAGCTCTAGAGTCTAAGCTCTTGTCCATGATTCCAATCTCTTACTATATGCAGGGCCCTGTGCCAGAAGTGCCAATGGGACTGTACATCTAATCAAAGAAACAATGGCAAGGACTTTTGTCTTCATCAGGAGGAAGATTTGAGGATTATGGTGCCTGGAGACCTCAGCTAATGTCTTCTTACATTTATAACTACTGTTTTTCAAAAAATGGATGCAGTTGATGACTGAAGTGATTTTTAAAAAGTAGACTTTTGCTGTGGAGCTTTCCTTCCCCTTTGTCTTCTTCTCCATGAAAGAAAGATGAGGAAATGGGTGCACTATAATGTATGTGTATATGCATATATGTAGTTTAATAATATTAATATTCAAATACTCTAATAAAGAGTTCTAGGGATGGGGAAGTAAAAGAATGATGACTCTTTAAAGTAAAAAAACTTTATTATTCTAAGTACATTTGTCCTACCACTGTATGGTGGTGGCTGACACAGATTGCAAGTCCCTTTCTTAAGGCTGATTCTTCAAAAATGATGTTTTGAAGAACTTTAAGGTTCCATACCTGTACTAAGTCTCTGAAGAAGCTTGTAGAGCAGTCCTCACAGTGCTGAGCACACAGTCACTGAGGATTCTGGTCAAACCCTCTGTTCCTCTACTGAGAGTTTTGATCAAAGATATGGTCAAAGGTGAAGAGTCAGAACTGGGCCCTCGCCATTCTGTGATCTTTTTCATCTCTTCCATACAGGAATTCCTCTCTCACTGTATCAAGCTGGTGGCTGGAGCAATTCATTAATTTATTTATTCATTCATTCAACAGATAGAGAATGCTCTTCTATGCTAGGCCTGCTGCTAGCTGCCAGGGACACAATGGGAAACCAAGCAAGCATGCTTCCTGGACTCAAGGGGCTTATGTTCTCCAGAGGAAACATGTATTAATCAAGTAATCATATAAAAGAATGTAATTACAAATTCTAATTAGTGCTGTGTGGTAAACACCCAATGTGTGATAAAAGTGTGTGCAGAGTATGATCATTTAGTCTGGGTGATCAAGGAAGTAATATTTAAGTTGAGAAATTTTAGAGAAGAGTTTTGGGGGTGGGGACAAGACATATGGTGCTTTTGAGGAATTAAGAGAAGGTGTGGTTGGAACAGAGCGCTGGAAGAGGGGCACATGATGAAAGTGAAGGAGTGGATGTGGGAGAGAACCACCAAAGTGCAGATTTCAGATTTTATCCTAAGTACCAAGGGCAGCTATTATAAGATCGTAAAAGTAGGGAACATAGTTATACTTATGTTTTTAAGAAAGTATTCCTATGGCTACTGTGTTGAAGAAGACTTGAAGAAGAGGCAAAGTGAAAGCCAAGAGGATGTTAAGAGGTTGGTTGAAATAGTCTGAGAGAAAAGGATGACATTGGCTTGGAATAGGATTGGGTTATGAGGATGGAAATAAATGGAAGGATCCTCTATCTATCTATCTATCTATCTATCTATCTATCTATCTACTGTCTATCTATCATGTACTATCTATCATCTATTATCTATCTGTCTATCCATTTGTAATCTACTGTCTATTATCTATTTATCTGTCTACCATCTACTGTCTGTCTATCTATCCATCCATCCATCCATCTATCAGCTACAATCTATCATCTATCTATCTATCTATCTATCTACTATCCATCTATCTACTATCTATAATCTATTATTTATCTGTCTATCAATCTATCTATCATCTATTATCTATCATCTACTATCTGTCATCTATTTATCTATCTATCCATCCATCTGTCATCTACTATCTATCATCTATCTATGTATCTATTAATCTATGTGTCTATCTATCTATCATCTATTATCTATCTATCCATCTATCATCTACTATCTATCATCTATTATCTATCTTGTCTATCATCTACTATCTATCATCTATTTGTTATCTATCTATCCATCTATCATCTATTTATTATCTCTCTATATATCTATCTTTCTATCTTCTATCTATCATCTACTCAATGTTGCATGAAACCCAACCATTTGCTCAATACTCTGGTGCATGAGAGACTAGTACCAGTATGTTCTAAGTCCTGTAGAAATAATGAGATAGTTTTTGTTTTACCTTTTCATTTTAATTGTATTTATTTGTTTTGCCCTGGAAATGGAGAAATTGTTTCTTCTCCTGCTATGAAAGTTTGCTTGGTGGCAGTCCTAGAGGTTCTTGAGTTTTCCTTTGCTGCTGTCTCCCATTTTGCCTGGGATGACACCATTTGTTTTACACGAGTTTCTCATGCATTGGAGGCTGACATTCTTAATAGTTCTGTCACTCGCGTTACCACAGGCTGCTGAAAAGATACAAGCGATGCCTGCAGGAGATAGGGCCGTCTCAGCGGTTTGTGTAACACCAATGGGGTGTGAGGTAGCAGGAAAATAATTAGTTTAGTTAGATGTAAATGGAAGACGAATGAAGAAACTGCTAATATGTGGATGCCTGGGAGGAAGGGTGGCCTACTTCACTTAATGTTTGAGGAAGAATCTTTGAATGAATAGCTATGAAAATGAAAGCAATATTAAGAGACTTTTATGACACCGTGGAAGGTGGGAATAGCTAAATTTAATCAATCTGCATTTACTGAGTATTTATTATATACCTGTCATCATGTGAGGCATTTTAGCTAAACTGAAGGGAAAAAAAGTGATTAGACATAAATAGGACTTCAGACTTTCCACAGGAGTCAGGATTTCAGAACACATGTATGAATGTGTCAAGAAGATAATTAGAACGGTTGAGTAGTAATTGTAAACAAAATTAGTAGGCAAAACTACCAGGGAAAGCAGGAATTACACTGAATATAGGAGATATGACTGACTCTGACTCTGAGTTTGGTTAATTGATTTAAACTTTCTGAATATTAGTTCTTTCCTTTATAAAATGTTCATCTCATGATATAGACTGCTATTACTTCTTATACACACCACACCACACACACACACACACACACACACACACACACACACGCACACACACGCACACACCTGGTCAGGGCTCTTCAGGGCTGCAGTGGTGGTGCTGGGAACAGAAGGTGGGTGGAAAAAAATGCACTCTTCTAGACATTTGGTTTATAAGAGTCTACTATTTTAGTGAATGATATAGAACATTGTAGATATTTAGAGAAGAGTAAGTGAGTATGAATCATGCCATGGACTAGAAAGGTACATAGGTGTTGGAAAATATGTAAAAATAAATCCTTGGTTGATTGTGTCCACCTCTTATAAAAGTTATAAAACACAGGCAACCAATGTATTAGCTATACCTTACAAAGCAGACCATAATAACTATTTGAAATCTTACTGGAAGCCAGGCTCGGAAGCTCAGCCTGTAATCCTGCACTTTGGGAGGTTGAGGTGAGTGGATTGCCTGAGCCCGCGGGTTCGAGACCCGCTTGGGCAACTTGGCAAGACCTCATCTCTACAATAAATCAAAAAATCAGCCGGGCATGGTAGCGCGTGCCTGTAATTCTGGCTACTCGGAAGGCTGAGGTGGAAGGATCGCCGGAGCCCAGTGGGTCGAGGCCACAGTGGCCGGGAGCGGCCACTGCACTCCAGTCTGGGTGACAGAGTGAGAATCCAACTCAAAAAAAAAAAAAAAAAAAAAAAACTTACTGGAAATTCTGATTGTGTTTTCTTATTGACTCAATGTCATACATTGATGTTCTTGGAATTCTTTCCAATGCTATTACTCCTGCATAATGTTTATAGCTGCTATTTTTTTAAAATCTGAAACTTCTATAGTTTTAGTGCAAAGATTGCTCCATTTCTCGACTGACTTTTTAATTCAGTGTTTTAAAAAATCTTTCAGTATCTTCATAACTTATGTATTGTCTCACAGTCTTTTATATCACTTGTCTAATTTTTCATTAGCTTTTCATCCTTGGTTTCTCAGAGTTTGCTTTATGAAGTGTTCCAGTCATTTCTATACATCTGAAAATTATTAAAATTTTAAATTAAAAAAATAGAAATGGATATAGACTTTGTATGTGGGGGGTCATAAAGTTTAAAATAGATGACATGTTTAAATTTGTATATTGTAGAATTTATAACTTGAGTTTTAAATATATGCTATAAATGAGTGCTCAGAAACCTTTTCTTACACGATACTACTTGCTATCCATCAGTTTTATTTATAAATTAATAGTAAAGTGATTTTTCATAGCACTAGATGATTTTCCACTGCCTCCTTAGTTGAAGAAATAAAAAGAAAACCACCCTTTGCTCACCCTTAGAAGGACAATGCGACTGAGTTCCCTGAGGGTTAAGTAACAATGAAAGTGAATCAAAATTGTTTTATTTTTAGAATGGGTTGGGGAGTAGGAAACTGAATGACTAGACTCAGATGGATATTTCTGGAGAAAAGTTTTAACAGTTGAATACATTTGCCTTGATTAAAAAAGGACATAAGAACTCGGAGAGGAAACATAAGTATTACTTTAGGGTTATTGAGAAATACTAGCTAGTGGTGCTGGGGAAGATAAGGACAACTTGTCAGCCACTCTAGAGGAGTAGTTTTATTAAAAGTCAATGGAATATGCCAGAATAGTCATTATATCTTGAGAAATAGGATTCGACATCCTATGGATTTAGGCACTCTCACATCTTCAGATCTGGATTGGCTGGTAGGGAGTTTCATGTCCAGGCTTAGTGAAATAAGGCTGTAGACGGAGGGCAGGAAAATAGATTTCCTTTTGCTTGCCAACTCTGATTAGTAAAGGCTCCCTGCAGTTTTGTTGAGAAGAATTCATCTGAGCTCAGCAGGAAAGTACTGTGATTGATTAGCAATGTCTTCCAGGGGTATAGGAAGGGGAAGTGGTAGCACATATGCCAAGTCTTACCATTCAACTCTAGACAGGAGCACATTTTCCTCTATGGTCAAAAAGGGAGAGGTGATTGTTTCTAGAGATTATGTCTACTTGACTTGGTGAATGCATTTTAAGATAACTTAGTTTCAAGTTACTATCAAGCAAGAGAGAACAGTATCATCCTGGAGTCTTGGGAGTAATGTTAAAGTTCAATTGAGGATACTTATTAGTATTTATGACCAAATCTCCTCTCAGCATGATAGTTTAATTGTAGGAAAATTTTTCTACAGTTTTGTTTAGGGAATACTATCTGCCCATCATTTAACCAATTCATGCTATTGGATTCTGCTTTGGATTACAATAACATTGTAATGTGTGTTAAATCACAGGACAGATTGAGAGACTTGGTTCCATTTATTTCCAGGGCTGGTGAGTCAAAATAGAAGACCGTGGCTTTGGGGATGAAGTTCTCATGTTTGAATGTGTACAGGCCCCAGGTGGTAGGTCTTGGCACTGTGTGCTGCTGTCTCGGTGCATCTCTCTAAGCAGATGCTTCAACAGGGAAGTGAGCTGGGATAGAAAAGAAGTCATAGAAATTTGCTGTTGGCAAATATACCTAGGGATAGTGATGTTTCCTTAACCAATTCTGTTAATCATAAAAATGTAGTAAACCTGAGCATTTAAAAATGAAGCAAAATTGAAAATACACTACAAAAATTGATAACTCACATTGTAATACTTTATCTATCCATCATTCTTCTCCATGCATTGCCTGTTTTTTGGCCACACAGACAGCACATGCAGTGGTTGAGAGAACAGTGTCTTCAGAGAATGGAGCCCATGGATGCTGGGATTAAGCTGCCATCTTTGAAGCCAGCCTTTGACAGTTGGCAGCTTCCTGGTGTCTCTGAGCCTTGGTTTCCTCCTTTGGAAAATGGATCAACAAATGAGTACATGAGGGTAAAAAAGCTCAGTAACTGTTATCTATCCTTTGTCCCATATGAAGATGGGAGCAGTGTGGCTCAGAAGAGTCAAGACCCATGAGTAGTTAAATGTGAGAGCTGGATTTGAACTTTGGCTCCTTCCTAAAGTACTGATACACCATGATGTGCTATACAAAGTCTAGATTTTTAGTCTAAACTGATTATCTACTTCCAGCCTTATTACACGCTATCTATGAGAGCTTTGCCAGTTCCTGACTTCCCTTGGCCTCAGTCTCCTCATCTCTGAAGATTCTATAAAGTGCTGGTGGGAAAACTGGATGAGACGATAGATATGGTAAGTTTTCACAGTAGGATGTACCATGCAACTGTAAAGCGCTATAACCAAGACTATCTGTGTAGTGGCAGAAGGTCAAAGAAGACATGGAAAATCCTTTGGCCCATAAGTAAAAATGATCTATAACCAATGATTTTATATCGTTTAAAAAGAGCCTAGTCAGAATTATAACATACTCAATAAATATCACTTGTTGAAAATCTACTATGTGCAAATCGCTTCCAGTTTTCCTTAATGACCGAGGACAGTATGCAACCTAATCCTTATTCCTAAGGAACTTCAAATCACATTGAGAAAAATATTTTTAAATCTGACCCATTTTTTGAAACCCAAAAGTTTAGAGCATTTCCTATTACTTAACCATTTCTTTTCGTGGTGATACTCTATAAATGCTTTAGGTTTACCTGTATTACGAACTTGTGCATTTCTCGAGGAATTCACCCACCTTCTGGCACATCGATCCCCTTTGTTCTCATTCCCTAAAATACCAAAGAAGGGGAGGACCCTTTGAGGTTTAATGGTCTCCTTTAACGGTGCATTTGGAGTCAAGATGCTGATGCCAAGTATTTCTGCATCCTGCCTTCCCGACAGGGATGATTTCTGAGAAGTGAATCTGGGATGAGGAAATGAATCATTGACATCCTCCTGAAAAGCCAAAATTGTAAGAGGGTGACCCAAACTGGAGCAAACCTAAAGTGTGAACAGTTGATAGCATGAGGATATAAATCTATGATGTGCACTAAGAGAGGCAAAATGGCAAAGGAGTTCAAGTGTACGAATGGGAGAAAACAAGTGCTTCAGAAGAAAGTCCATAAACAGAGTTATACACCTGGTTGCCACATTTGTACATGCAGCTCAGTAGAGGCAAGCTTGTGGGATGCAGAGACACTTGCTACAAAGCAGAAAGTTTCTGCTTTCTGTCTAACTAGTTCAGGTCTTAGGGAGGAATGGGTAATCATTGGGCACTATGCATCTTTATAAGACCGTCTCTTAAAAAACAAATATTAAAGTGATAGTAGCACAGAGCACCATAGAAAAGGATCTGCACCCATATTGAATGGAATATCCCTTTCTCTTTCTGAGTACCATGCCAAAGATAGCCTGTGTATCTGCCTTGTGGGACAATAGCCCTTGGAAACCAACTGGTTAAGCAGGGCACTCCTATCTCAATCCCAATTTATGCCAACTCACTAAGTGTGTAGCACTTTTACAAAAATCAGAAAAGCAATCTTTTGATTCTCAAGTCTTTTTTTGTGCTTCATGATGTATGGAAAACACTTTACCCAATTTTATCCAGGTTTTGTCGAGATAATTTTTATTTGTGATGTAATATTCCACTCTCAGATACCTTTAATTAATATTATCTAGTTATGACAATAGCAAGTTCCCTCATTTTCCATTCTTTATTACAGTTTATGAATATTTTGTTTTCTCCACCCCCTCACTTGAATGTTTCCCACTCCAACATAACAGCATGCATGTGTTCCCTTTGATTCATAATTATAAGCTTTAAAAAAAATTGTATCAAGATTGCCTATTTTTTATACCATGTTTGTGTTTTGACAACATATTATCCTTTAAAGTTTATTAAGGTCCTCTCCATGGCAATCCCTGAGCTACTGACTAGAGCATCAGTAGGTAGATTCTAAAGCAAAATCTCTGAGGTTGTGCTTAGGTGGGAATCTGAATTTTAATAGGTGTATGACTTGATTTTTTAAATACTAAAGTTTGAAAACTATAACCTAATACAATTCAAGCAAAGATGAGTTTGCATGAAATTGAGCAATGGGACCAATTTTTAAAAAATTTGGTCACTGAATTAAATTCAATTCAATTCTTGCTTTCTTTTAAAGTGTAAAAGTACTCCTAAAGGTTAGAAATCCCCAACAGAGGATACTTGGCTATGTAATTCCAAATTAATTCCTCTTCTAAGACACAAAATAGCACCCAAGAAAGCTGAAAAAGTTAATTCGTTTTGAAAGAGTACATGTTTAACCAACTTCTCAAACCTGGTGACCATTATGATTGTTAATGTTCATTTCCAGGCACATGGAACAATTTGAATCTTGCAGAAATTTATCAAAAAGTACTTAGTGTTTCCTTTTGAGATAGGTACACAGAAAGATCTTCTTCATTGAATGAGTCAAGAACTCATTATCACAACATAGGAGAATGAAATAAATGGAAGGGGTGATGGGGAGAGGCACAGCTCTAGGAGATTGGCATAATTACAGAATTGGGTGATTCTGAGGATAGAGTAACCTGGGACCAACTTAGGAAATTACATAGAAGGGTAAAGAATGGAAGGGGATATAGCAAACAATGTATGTGCATACCATAAAAGATGGTGGAAAGACAAAACCCATTTATTTATTAATTTAATATTTTGTTGAGTGCCTACTGTATATTAGACACTGTACTGAGGAAGTCAGAGTTGATAGGGTGAGCAGCCATCCACATTTCCCAGAATTGAGGAGTTTCCTGGAAGGTGGGACTTTCATATTAAAACCAGAAAAGTGACAATTCAAGCTTGAGTGATCACCCTGAACTTGAGAAGTGCTAACAAGTGTGGTGAATAGAATGGATGCTAAGGGATTGTGAAATGGGGGCATCAAACTATCCCAGCAAGGAGGCAGGAGGTGTGGGGATAAGGGGAGAGCCAGACAAAGTTCACCTGTGAACTAAATTATGTAGGAGTGACCCAGGGAACCAGGGACATTCAAGGGAGCGCTAACAGCAGTTTTGTGGACCCTGTGGGAGACAGCATTAGTGAAACAAGAAGAAAAGAAGGCAAAGGGTAGACAGTAAGTGGCACAGGACAAAGTGACAGAGCTTGGTGGACACGAGTCTATCCTCTGTAGGGCCTCATAGGGCATGTATTAGCTTTTTATTGCTGCCATGACAAATTGCTCACAAATTAATGGCTTAAGACAATGCACATTTACTTTCTTACAGTTCTGTGGGACAAAAGTCCAAAATGAGTCTCACTGGGCTAAAATCTATGTGTCAAAGTGGCATGTTCCTTCTGAATCTCACTGGATGAGAACCCATTTCCTTGCTCTTTTTGTCCTCTAGAGGCTGCCTGCACTCCTTGGCTCGTGGCCTCTGTCCATCTGCAAAGCCAGCAGTGGTGGGTTGAGTCTTTTTCACTTCAAATTATTCTGACACTTTTTCCTCCCTCTTCCGCTTTTAAGAATCTTTGTGATGTCATTGAACCCATCTGGATAACTTAAAATAATCTCTTTTTCTAAAGGTCAATTTAGCAACCTTAATTCATCCCAACCTTAATTCCCCTTTGCCACAACAAAATAGTCACAGTTTCCAGGCATTAGGGTGTGGACGCTTTTGAGAGGCCCATTATTCTGCTAAATTTTAAGAAGAGTTGGAAAACTATCAAAGCCAATTGGTGGTCTATTTGCATTTAAGGGACCACTGTGCTGCCAGGTGGAGAGGGGAGGCCAGCCTATATAAGGGGATATCTGGTGGGAAGCTGTCACAAAACTCCTGGTGAGAGATTGTGGTTGTTTGGACTAGGATGGTACCTTGAAGATAGACAGAGAGAAATGCATTCTGGCTATTTTCCAGGGCTTAGAATTGCCATACATTAAAGATGGATTAGATTAAAAACAAGGGAAAATGAGGAGTCCTATGTTTTTCCATGGTGTTCTTCTCACACTGAATGAATACAAAATGTCAAGGTGATTAGCACAGACTAGCCCATGAATACACATAGCAGAAACAACCTTGACGAAGTTCCTGTCTTCAAATGTGGAGGTATGCACAGGCAACCTCATGAAGGGCAAGGAGATAATAAGTTTAGGTAGTTTCTGCTGAGAGGCGCCCACGTAGATGTCTGTCAGGGGGTGAGGTATATACAACTGGAGTTTAGAATGCACATTCCTATCCATTTCTTCAAGATATAACATTTATTCCTGGAAATGTGTTTGGTGTTTGATAAATCTTCTCCATGCATATCTTCAAATGTAGAGATAGGAACATTATCAAGGTTGTTTCTGTTATGTGAACTCATGGGCTAGTCTATGCTAATCACCTTGACATTTCGTATTCATTCGGTGTGAGAGTAATGCTTTATCCTACATTGATGGGGACACTTGTTTCTAATGAGAAATCTGATGAAGTCAGGTGCTCTGAATACAGAAAGAACATCTACAAACTCTTGTAGCTTTCTAATTCTCCTAAAATTCCTCTCTTCCTTTTAGGAGACGGTGGCTTTTGATACAAAACTACATTTCATAGTGATTTCTATCTGATAAGGATTTTACTTTTAAATCCATCAAAAGGGAGGAGAACTGACACTTTCAAGTGGGCAGATGGGAAAATAAGTCTCTTGGTCTATCTGGAGGTCTCATACCCCCTTTTCTCTCCGTTCTTTTCACAAAAGATCATCTCATCAGAAGTTCTGGGGAAAATGGCTTTTCATTCTTACTCTCATTTTCTGACATTCTTACTCTAAAAGTCATTATTAATGAAGAAAACTCTGCCTATTAGGTAATCTGTGCCTTCCCCTACCCTGGTGGTATTTTATTATCATTTAAATATGCCACCCACTGCTCCTTCTAAAACCTTTTCAATGAGGGTCATTAGTAGATTTTTCCCCCTAAATTATGCTCAGCAGTTGTTAAAGGAAGATGGTCTCCAGTGATGCTCTTTCCACCTTGAAGAAGTGAAGTGGGAATCTGAGATAATTATCTGGATAACTCAGCCTTCTGTTATCTCTTCTGAGGTGGAATGTATCCCTGTTCTCTCTTTCCTTCCTTTTTTCATTCCTTATGGGTTATCTTTGCCAATGATAATAATAACAAGAACAACAACAGCAACAACAAGACACTCATGTTTTCATGCTGTCTATAGGAAGGACATAGCATGTTTGTAAAAAGTGTTATTTTAAATGCTTCCTAATTTTTAAAAATTAATTAATAATGTGTGCCAAACTCCTGACTCTACATTTTAAAGCAGGACTCATCTACTGATTTGAATCAGCCATCTTCCTCAGTCATTTCTGGGGATTAATTCTCTGTTTTTCATGCATAAGATTCCCTTCGGATTGAGGATTATTCTGAACCTGAGCTTTGTCTTCATCCTTAAGAATCACGATCTCCTGAGAATTAAAGATGCTTCTTCTAATTTAAATTGCTTGAGGTTTTCTTTGGAGTCTCTGACTGTTTCAAATGTCAGTTGAGAACACTCTAATTCTAATCTTAGCAGAGTAACCTCTCCTGGGCATCTGCTATGATAGGAAGTAATCAGTCATTCTTGATCTCTATTTCCCATACCCAGTGTCAGGTGCCATGGAACATGGAAACCACCATTGGAGGCTCCCTGCATCTAGGGCGGATAGTGCCCTGTCTCACACAATCTTCCTGAGCCTCAAGTCTGTCATTTGTAAAATGAGAACAATATAAACTCATTTTTTAGGGTATTGAGACGAGATGTGTGAAAGACGAAGCAACTATAAGCTTGTGAAGTGTTCTCTTTTCTTGTTGCCTCCCAGGTAGACCTAGAAAAGCACCTTCTGTCATCCTTCATACTTACTGAATCCAAGCTAATGTGGTGGACATAGTCCTAGGTATGAGGATACATTTCTGAACAAAATGGAGTCCCCGCCTTTATGAAGCTTACATTCTAAAGCAGGAATCAGATGATCACACATAAACAAGTGATTATCTATAATGCCAAATAATGATAATGGGCCTGAAGAACAACAAATCAAGCTAATGGGGTGCTATTTTAGACAGTGTTGTTAAATCAAACTAAGTTTAGCCTGAAGATGTCTCTGTACTTGAGTCCTTACTTAACATCCTGGATGGAGCCTACCTTAAGGTGTGAACTAACTGAAAGCCTAACAGAAAAGTAGACTTTTGTAACAGATTTCTGTAACAGATTTCTGGGTCTCAGCCAATCACAGCAGCTCAGCTTTAGTCATTCATATGTGACCAACTGATCAGACCATGTTCAAATGAGGCAAAACTGGGCAGGGTGTGGTGGCTCATGCCCTTATTCCTGGTACTTTTGGAGGTCAAGGCAGGAGGATCACTTGAAGCCAAGAGTTTAAGAACAGCCTGAGCAAAATAGCAAGACTCAGCCTCTACAAAAAAAAAAAAAAAAAAAAAAAAATTAAATGAGACAAAGCTGAGCTGTAATTTATAAATTAAAAATTAAATCCTAACCACCCCCTCAACCAACTAAGTAGATAACCTATTGGCCTAGGGGATCCCAGAGAAATCTGAAAAACGGAGTCCCTGGCTATGATAGGATAAAAGGGTAGACGCACCTCATTCTACCCACTTTCTTTGGAGTTGAGACACACTATCTGACCAGCATTAACGTTAAGATAAAGATCATAAGGTTAACAAAATGATCTCTTTATGACAATAAGATATCAAATGATAAACAAGACCTAAGTACATGCCAGATAAGGCTTAAATCACTTACTGCTACAGGTTACTCTGACCTAGTGCATTGGTTAACAGACTTCCTTACCTTAACTTAAACATTCCTAGCCTGGCTCTGTGGCTCAGCCTGTAATCCCGCGCCTTGGGAGGCTGAGGTGAGTGGATTGCCTGAGCCCGCAGGTTCGAGACCCGCTTGGGCAACTTGGTTGAGACCTCATCTCTACAATAAATCAAAAATTAGCCAGGCGTGGTAGCACGCCTGTAGTTCCAGCTACTTGGAAGGCTGAGGCGGAAGGATCGCCGGAGCCCAGCAGGTCGAGGCTGCGGTGGCCGGGAGCGGCCACTGCACTCCAATCTGGGCGATCGAGTGGGACTCCAACTCAAAAAAAAAAGAAATATGACTTCTTTATTTCTTTGTACTTTTCTGTATAATTATATTTTTAAATAAAAATAAAACAAAGGTTGACATATTGGGGTTCAGTGATCAAATAGGATGCTTGCTCTAGCCCCCTATTTTCTTGACTTGCTTTTGCAAAGCTACATTTAGAGATGCTAGGCACCCGAGTGTGGCTGGGTCCCCAAAAATTGGCCGAGGGAGGCATTAGTAGGGTTAGATCTCAGTCAGTGTCTCTGAG
This sequence comes from Tarsius wallacei, assembly GCA_963574415.1. Taxonomy (NCBI): domain Eukaryota; kingdom Metazoa; phylum Chordata; class Mammalia; order Primates; family Tarsiidae; genus Tarsius; species Tarsius wallacei. The sequence continues at coordinate 19,958 of CAUYQG010025709.1, forward strand.
CTGGTCAGGAGACATAGCTAATGGCCCTACCCACCTGCCTGACTTGGGGGTATTCGTGTCTTCAAATTCTTAAAGTTGGAGGTAAAGGATAGCCCTGATTTTTTACATTCACTGTGGTGCACAAAACACAAAGTTGATAAATTCTCAACTAATAATTAGCTGCTTCATGATCTGTTATTTTAAAAGAAATCTGCTTGTTACCCTTGCCCAACAAATTCCCTGCCCCTCATTATATTTTTTTCATCTCAGGACTTTGATATTTCTTTGTGTTTCAAAATTTAGATCTGTCCAATACAGGGCATCCCAAGGTGTGATTTTTCAGTAGACACTCAATATTCTTCAAATACATTTCAGCTTCTTTATGCAACTAAAGTGTCTGGTGGCTCAATTACTAACAAGAGGCAGTGCAGGACACAGTGACACAGCTGTGAAGCACATCCGGGAGATGTTTCCTAATATCATTTTATCCTGCCACACCCTTGGATTTAGAGAAAAGGAAAGGAGCTGACAGGGAGTAAATTATATACCGGCAGATCCGCGGGTCCGCCTGTTTGTTTCTAAGGTGTGCTGCTTCATCCTCCAGGTCGGGGTCTCCCAGCAGGACAAGCCGAGGTGGAAATGATAGAACGAGCCCGGGAGAAGCGTGCTTGGGAAGCCACTCTTCCTCCTCTGAGCGACACCTCCCAGTTTGAGAAGAGGAGGAGGATGATGGATGCAATGGAAAGAAAGGAGTGGGCCTTCAGAGAGCAGGAGATTGAAAAGTAGGTTCTCTATAACCAGGTAACTGTTCCTGCACGGTGGGAGCAATGTCAATACTCTTAATCCGTAAAGCATTCTCCCAGATGTGTGGGTTTACAAACAATCCTCAACCTGTAGACATAGGAAATTGGGTTTCTGGTTCTTTCAGGAGCAATCATACACTTCTGATGTGGTATCGAAGCTCTCTGTGATTTTCTATCCAATAAAATGAACATGTGTAATGCCCTCTTTGCGTGTGATGAGATTCAGCATGGAACCCAGGTTTGAACAACTCTCCGAGGGCATCTGATTTCTTCTCTTCCCTTTTATTTTTAGTATCTCTCTAGACTGTCACAGAATCCCACTGATTTCTGCGAAGCATCTTTCAAACTGTCCCTTTGTGTTCATTCCAAGTGCAACTGTCCCTGAGCTGGGCTTTCTTCAATCCCACCAAATAGCCTCCTAGCTAGTTCTTGCTCTTACTCTCCCCTGACACTGAATTCACAGTCAGGATGCCTTCGGTTGTAACTAGAGCTGATGGGGCATTCCTATTAAAAAGAAAAATTGTGGAATTCTTCCATTAAGAGACGAGCTTACATAATAATATGCATAAACAATAATACGCTGAGGCACTTCTGGTTGAGTTTTCAGTCATTTTAACTGTTCTATATTCAGTAATGAGGTTGTTGCTGAAATGATAAGAAATGATGAGAACCAAAAATTTATAGCACTCTAGCAAGAAAGAAGAGCATTTTTTGATGTTGTCCTTTTTCTGGGCTGTGCTGAGGTACTTTATTGCTCAGAGCAATGCTACCAAGGACTTTTAACATACAAGAAGGAGACGAAGAGACTTAGAGATTCAGCTAGGTGCTAAATTTGGAATGTGTTAATTTTTTGCAACATCTTCTGATTAAACCTGAATCTATACTATGATTTTTTTTTTTTTTTGAGTTGGAGACTTACTCCATCGGCCTGGCCTGCTGTACTCCGGCGATCCTTCTGCCTCAGCCTTCCAAGTATCCGGAACTACAGGCGCACACTACCACACCTGGCTAATTTTTGATTTATTGTAGAGACGAGGTCTCACTTGCCCAGGCTGGTCTCGAACCTGCAGGTGCAGGCAATCCACTCGCCTTAGCCTTCCAAAGTGCTGGGATTACAGGCTGAGCCACCAAGTCTGGCCTGACTATGTGATATTTTGACGAAAGCTTGCAGTTTAATAAAGACTAGTGTTTGGGGCAAAGTAGATGTCAGATACCCAATCCTGTCTGCAGAAATGTAAAGTTATTGCTGTACTTAGAGAGGTATAAGTTTTGTCAGAAGGCAATAAAAATAGTAAAAATGTATCTGGTCAGAATGAAAGCATCCCTTGAGAAAGTGAGTACATTTGTTAAGTTGAGGACAATTTTATTTATTTTTTATTTATTTTTATTTTTTATTGCCCAGATTGACCACATTCATAGCAGCTGATACTATCCCCTTTAGCAGGTTTATTCCTATTAGGCCTTTTATAGGTAGCTGGAGCTTTTGCCTTTAGTGCCACTGCCAATTTGTTTACATTTTTTCTGGCTGGTGCTCACTTTGGAGTTCTTTTCCTCTTTTTGTTCTAATGTTTCAGTTTTCAAGGACTTCAGAGGCTTTCTATAATTGGGAATTTGGTATTCCTAGTCCTGAGTTAAGCCTCTGGAGTTTGGCATCTAATGTTCTATAGGACATAATCTTGTTTGCAAAGTAGTAAAATAATTTTAAACTGCCTCTGCATACATAACTTTTGACCATTTTATTTTCCCTTAAGCCAGATAGTTTTGTTCTTTTCCGAATTGTATTATTTGCTAACTTGTAGTGAGTTTAAATCTGATTTTTAATAATGCACTCGCCATTATTATTAAACCACATAATTTTAATTTGCTCCAATTACTTAAAATCTGTCCTATCAGGGTATCCGAGGACACAGGCCACTACACACTCTCTTGGTCACGTTTCTTGAAAACCCAGAATTTGCTTTGAACACTTGCAATTTATTTCTCAAAGGAGAATTCTAAAACAAACAAATAACTAAATAAAGTTGTAAACAGCAATACCAGGAATTCCTAGAAACCCTAATGGCTTTTTCTAGGCTGAGTGTTTCCAGCCTTTCTTGAAGCCCCTTTTTTTACTCCATGACTTTCCAATGATGTCTACAAAAACGGCCTGGTACAAAAACCCTTTAGAGTGAACAGATCGCGTAGATGTAAAATGATCTGTTTCTACTTATTTCTAATTATCAACAGGCAAAATTGCCAAAAATCCTCATGAATTACCAAACAGCAACCTTAGTTGTAAGACGCGGACAACTAAATGAAAGTGATTAGGTCTCACTCTATGCTCCATAGAGTGTGCCTAATACTTGACCTGTTTCTTAGGTGAAATACTGAACTTACAAGGTGACTTAATCAGGTGGGGGAATGGCCAGTTCCCATGCCTTATCAAGTCCTGCACAGTATTTAACATTTAAAGATTTACCAGTCTCGTAAGAGGTGTGCTAGTTAGGCATAGCCAAAAAAAGCAAGCAGCAGTGTTATCTAGCATTACAACATAAAATAGGGACTCAGCATACATTACACGACTCTCAGAGACTTTCCCACAGTTTTACCGGGACAAGCAGTTGATTAACTAACCTGGCTTTTAGCATTTGAAAAGAAGAACAGCATACTTATTCCCTTAGTTACCAGAGAAAGATTATAAAATTATTTTTCCAAGGCTGGCATTAACTTGCACTGAGTTAGTAAAAGGCTAAGTAGCATATAAGAGACATTTCTCCATTTTTTAAAGGTGGATTAAAATGAGCTCCTTTAGAATTTATGAAGGAGAACACAGGCTAAGGAAGGGAGGGCGCATGGTCCCCGGAAAGAATCTAAGATAACCGGTAGCACTTCATATATGAAGCAGGCAATTTTCCCACAACTTTACCAAC
>CAUYQG010025710.1:0-17915 GCA_963574415.1 Tarsius wallacei
TTTCTGCTTCAGGGAGACCAATCACCCTGAGGTTCGGTCTCTTAAAGTAGTTGTTCATCTCTTGAAGGTTTTGTTCTGCTTTTTTGAGTTTGCTTTCTGTGTTTTTGACAGTTTGGAGTAGTTCTGTATTTTGGTCTTCAAGCTCTGAGATTCTTTCTTAAAAATATGGAACGCTTCACGAATTTGCGTGTCATCCTTGCGCAGGGGCCATGCTAATCTTCTCTGTATCGTTCCAATTTTAGTATATGTGCTGCCGAAGCGAGCACAAGTTTCATTTTTTAAATAACAATATGGGAAAAAGAATAATGGCTCCTAAAGATGTCTGTTTCCAAATTCTAATCCTCAGAACCTGTTGATAGGTAATTTTGCATAACAAAAATGGATTTTGCATATGAGATTAAGATAAAAGATCTTGAGATGTGGAGATTATTTTGGATTATCCTGGTAAATTCAATCTTATTTTATGAGTCTTTAAAAGCAAAGAACCTTTTCTTTATGGCTGTGCAATAGTTCATCATTTATATGTATCACATTTTTTTTTTTATCCAGTCCAGTTTTGATGGGCAGCATGGTTGGTTCCATGTTTTGGCTATTGTGAATAGTGCTGCAATAAACATGTGTTCATAGGTATATTTTGTGTAGAATGATTTGAGTTCCTCCATGTATATTCCCAGAAGGGGGATTGCTGGGTCATATGGAAGGTTGATTTTTAGATCTTTTAGGAATCGTCACACTGTTTTCCATAGAGGTTGTACTAGTTTACACTCCCACCAACAGTATAGAAGTGATCCCTTTTCTCTGCATCCTTTCCAACATCTATTTTTTTTTAGTTATTAATGGTGGCCATCCTGACTAGTTAGGTTGTGTCTCAGTGTGGTTTTGATTTGCATTTCTTTAATGACTAGTGAGGCTAAGCATTTTTTCATGTATCTGCTTACAAAAGACAATTGCATTTTTATACACCAACAACAAACAGGCAGAGAACCAAATAAAAAGCACATCTTATTTACAATAGACACACACACACACACAAAGAAAGAAATATCTTGACATCTTCCTAACCAGAGAAGAGGAAGACTTTTACAACAAAAACTACAAAACATTGTTCAAAGAAATCCAAGAAGACACAAATAAATGGAAAAATATCTCATGCTCATGGATTGGAAGGATCAACGTTGTTAAGATGTCCATCCTGCCCAAGGCAATCTACAGATTCAACACAAACCTGTTAAATTACCAACATCATTCTTCTCAGACCTGGACATGACAATACAGAAATTCACATAGAAACATATACCACCACGAATAGCCAAAACAATCCTCAGCAAAAGAAACAAAGCTGAAGGAATCACACTCCCAGACTCTAAACTTTATTATAAGGCTACAATAATCAAAACAACCTGGTATTGGTACAAGAACAGGCATATAGATCAATAGAACAGGATAAAGTTTCTGGAATCAAAACCTCAATTTTCTCAACCAACTCATGTTGCTGGTTTTGAAAGTGGAAGAAGAAAACTGTGAACTGAGGAATATGGATGGCTTCTAGAAGCTAGAGAAGGCAAGGAAATGGATTATCTCTTAAAGTCTTCAGAAAGAAACACAGCTCTGATGATGCCTTGATTTTAGTTCAGTGAGATTTATGTTGGATTTATGACCTACAGAAATGTATGATAATTCATTGTGTTGTTTTAAGCCACTAACTTTGGAATAATTTGTTATGGCAGCAATAGAAAACAGATGTAAACAATCATAACAGCAAAAAAAAAAGCTTTCAAACTTATTCTTATGAGAAGTGAAGCAGATTTTCATAGGTCTAGGGTATTTACCATATATATTCAATTATAAGCTAATTTTGAATATTAGGAATTTTTCCATTTTCTCAAGGAAACTTTTTGGTTTTTTTTTTTTTTTTTGAGTTGGAATCTCATTGTCGCCCAGGCTGGAGTGCAGTGGCACGCTCATGGACACCGTGGCCTTGACCTGCTTGGCTCAGGTTATCCTTCCGCTTCAGTCTTCCAAGTAGCTGGAACTACAGGCACATGCCACCATGCCCAGCTAAGTTTTTAAATTTATTGGAGAGACAAGGTCTTCCCAAGTTGACCAGGCTGGTCTCAAACCCTGGGCTCAGGCAATCCTCTTGCCTCTGCCTCCCATGAGCCACCATGTCAGCAAGGAAACTTTTCAAAAAGAATGTATGGCTAGCTTAAATATAGATAATTGTGCAGATGGAAATTAAATAAGCTGCTACCTACTTATACTATTGACTTTGTAATATTACATTAATTGCACATATATATTTAAAACCACATATTTAGAAATGCTATATTATAGCTCTCTCATGTTTTATGAAACAATTTTGTTCACACTCTATTAGCAAACTTAACATCAGTTGTTATCATCACTAAAGTTTCTTCTTGAGTGATCTGACAGTTTTCTAGAGTATAACATAATCACTTTCATCTAAGATATTTTAGAGAAAGCCCTTTTCAAATCTTCATATGATGCTGTCACTAGAAATTTTATCCCAAGCCATGAGTATGTGTCTGTTATTTATGATAAAATCTATGATAAAACCAACTACATATTTGTTTTTAAAGTAGTCTTTCAAAGTCTGCTTACAATAGTATCCAAAATCTACAATTGTGAGGTCATCTCCTTTCTTCACAATAATTTAAAAATTAGTGTGGATTTTTTTCTCCTTTTTTTCTTTTCTTTTTTTTTTTTTTTTGAGTTGGAGTCTCACTCTGTCACCCAGACTGGAGTGCAGTGGCCGCTCCCGGCCACCGCAGCCTCGACTTGCTGGGCTCCGGCGATCCTTCCGCCTCAGCCTTCTGAGTAGCTGGAACTACAGGCGCGCTACCACGCCCGGCTAATTTTTTGATTATTGTAGAGATGAGGTCTTGCTTGCCCAGGCGGGTCTCGAACCTGCGGGCTCAGGCAATCCACTCACCTCAGCCTCCCAAAGGCGCGGGATTACAGGCTGAGCCACCGAGCCCGGCTTCTTTTTTTTTTTCTTATAAATTCTGGCTAGTAATTTCTACTAACATACAAAATTATCATCAATTGAGGTCATTTTAGACTACTGCAGTTACACCACATAGTTGTTCAAAATAAAGTAATTGAGAAGAGTTCTCTAATAAAAGAAAGACTTTATAAAAATCTCTTCTATGAGCGATAATTTTGGAGCTAAAAATCCAGCTTGTATTCAGAAAGATAAACAATGTTTTTTTTTTCCCTTACTTGGTTTTCTTTCCTTTTTATAGGCATACTGGTTCATAAAAGACAAGCTGTTTGTGATCTACTATTGGGCAATACTATGTCACATATTCCTTTCTATGTAAATACATATATTTTCACAGCATTCTGTTTAATTGCTCTATGTCATTTTTTCCAGTCGCCTACTGATGAACTTTAAATTGGTTCTAATTTTTAACAATGACAAGTGATGATACAACAAATATTACTTTATATACATTGTTACATATTTGTATATTTCCTTTTAAAGCTTATTTTTACAATTGTTAATTTTAATTTATTTGTATAATTATTATATTTATTTATATAAATCATATTTCCAAGTCTCAACAGGAAGTCATCATCAGCCAAGTAAGACTCCATGTAAGTCATCACATACATATACATATACATATATATGATTGTATATATCTGAAGGATAAGTTCCCAGAGGCTGAACTACTATGTGAAAGGGAATGAATATTCCAAATTGGAAAACTATTCTCAAATTGACCCATAATTCAATTGATGCTGTTATGCATAGTGTCATGAAAATGTGCTTCTCAATCTCTAATGGCAGGAAGTATAGTTGATCTGTGCCCCAGCTGTAGCACTTTGAAATCTATAACTACTTGTGCTGTGCACAGACCACTCTTCCCAAGGACTTTGTCACTAACTGGTAATAAAACATTGTTTCATGTTTTCATCAAATACTTTCAAGGTTTTATTTTTTTATGCTTAAGTCTATAGTGTATATAGATTTAGGGAGAACATTAAGTCTAGCCCTTACGTGCATGCGTGCATGCGCGCACACACATGCAAGCACGTACAAACATACACTCTTCTACAGTTTTATAAATTTAGGATTTAAAAATAAAAGTAATTCACCATGTTGCGATGAGAATTGCCTAACTCTCAGCATTTGTCAAAGCTCATAGAACTGCATATCAAAAAGAGTGAATTTTGTTATGAATACATTTAAATAATAAAGGAAATAAGTTAAGAATAGCTCAGTAAATATAATGTAGGTGAAAATTATATAAGCAAGAAAATAGAACAGTTAAATTTATCATGAAACTAATTAGCTAGTCACAGTTAACACTTCACAAACTCCGGAGATGTGAATTAAAATTCAACAATTAATCCTTTCTCAATGGTCACTAATTTTTTACTAATCTGAGGAGAAGGTCCTTGTCTCATTATATTTCTTCTACATCTTGAATGCTCTCATATCTTGATCAGAGAAGCGAAGCTGACCATCTTTTTTTCTACATGTCTTTTTCAGTTGTGTTATATTTACCACTGCATTGTATTAGCAGCCTCTATATCACTCTTTCATTACTTTGACCAGTGCCGACTGTTGTTTCTGCAATTTTTAAGAATCTCCTTTTATTACTTAAGTATCCTTTTCTTCTACTCATGCTCGTACTAATTCCTGTTCTATTGCTGTTTTCTAAACTCTTTTCTCCTTTTTCATTCACACTACCTTCGCTGAATGCTATATGCCTCGCCTCCTTCTGTCTCCATTCTATTTATTCACAACCCTAAAATGTAGTACAGCTGATCTTTGAAGCTAGATGTATATTAAAATAAACAAATCTATTAAGATCCACTGTAAAAAAAATAGATAAATCTGGAATATATCTATCAGATAGCTAACTAGGATTGTAACGAAAAGGAGGTAAAGATATTTAGAGCAACATGGATGAATCTCAAGAATATTATGTTGGACAAAAGAAGCCAGACACAGAAACGTACATGCTCTACTATTCCCCTCACATGATATTCTAGAATAAGCAGCACTAAGTGGGTAAGAAAATTTTCTGGGAAAAGACAAATGTCTCCTCACAATAGTAATAGTGAAGTCATTCATGCCTTTCTAAGTCTGGCATCCAAAACATTCTAGACTACAATTTTCTTGAGGGTACAGTTCATACTGTATTAATTATTGGCTTCCAAGTTCTTGACACATAGTAGACACACAACAAGTTTTTTAAAATCATTAACAAATAACTAAGGCTTATTTGATCATGTCCCAACCATTCTTCTTTATCTGTCACTACGCACAAGAAAAATAAAAACTGACTTCTAGTTATATTGTTATGCCCAACCTTCCATAAATATCTTTAAGTTTTTGCTAACTGTTTTCTGGCTTGCAACATTTGTTCTTCCAGTGTTGTACATTTACCCACCTTTAATTTTATTCATAGCAACCATAGTCATTCCTTAACACCCACCTCAAATAGCACCATCTCCCAATGCAGAGCACCCTAAATATCTAAACAAAAACAATATTTTCCTCCTCCATACCCATCCAGTTACCCATTATTATTATTATTATTATTATTATTATTATTATTATTATTATTATTATTATTTTGAGTTGGTATCTCACTCTGTCACCCAGACTGGGGTGCTGTCACACAATCATGATTCACCACATCATCAACCTCCTGGGCTCAGGTGTCCTTTCGCGTAGCTGGGACTACAGGTACATGCCACTACTTTCAGGTAATTTTTTGATTTTTTAATAGAGACGAGGTTTTACTATTTTGCACAGGCTGGTCTCGAACTCTTGGGCTCAAGCCATCTTCCTGCCTTGGCCTTTAAAAGTATAGATGTGAGCCACCGTACTCAGCAGCAGCTACTCATTTTTTTGTATCTTACAGCAGTAAGAACGTACAACTTGAAATTCAATTACTTATGACCCACTCACTACATCATATACATAGAGAGGGCAGGACATACAGCTTATTCATTTTGAAACTCTAACAATGTTTATAGCTGTACTCAATTTCTTGCCAATTGACTGTTTTTATGCCATCACCATACTATTTTTGTTACTATGTAATATCACTTGAAATCAGGTACTATGATGTTACCAGCTTGGTTGTTCTTGCTTAAGATTACCTTAAATATTTGAGGAGATTTGTGGTTTTATACAAATGTTAGGATTCTTTTTCTGTTTCTGTAAAAATATACTGTTGAAATTTTGCTAGAAATTGCATAGAATATGTAGATTGCTTTGGGTAATATGCACATTTTGACAATATCAAGAAAATCAAGTAATGTAAGACATCATTATATCTATCTATCTATCTATCTATCTATCTATCTATCTATCTGTGTTAGAGATAGGGTCTTCCTCTGTTGTTCAGCCTAACACACCACATTAATGAGAAGACAGAATCTTCAATATAATAAAGGATGTTTATGAAAAACTTCAACTAACGTCACACTCTATTGTAAAGGATTAAAAATTTCCCCTTTAATATCAGAAATGAGGCAAGAATGTCCAAACTCACCACTGTTATTCAACATTGTACTAGAGTTTCTAGTCACAACATATAGACAATTTTTTAAAAATGCATTCATATTGGAAAGAAAGACATAGAACTATTTCTATTCACAGAAGCCATGAACTTGTAGGTAGAAAATCTCAAGGAACACACTAAAGATTTATTCAACTTAATAAGTTGTAGAACACAAATTTACATTTAAAAAAATAAATTGCACTTCTATAGACTAGAAACAAAAAAATCTGAAGAGAAAATTAAGAAAACAAATCCACTTTACAATAGCATCAAAAGCAGTAAAATATTTAGGAGTCAATTTTATAAACAAAGTGCTAAACTCACATGCTCAAACCTACCAAAATTTTTAATACAATTGAAGATCTAAATAAATAGAAAGATATTTTATGTTCATATACCAGAGAACTTAATAGTATTTACATAACAATGTTTCCCCAAATAATCTACAGATTCAATGCAATCTCTACCAGAATTCTGGTGGCCGGCTTTTTTGTAGAAATTGACAAGCTGACCCTAAGATTCATATGAGAACCTGATGAACCCCAAATTACGAAACAATATTTTAAAGAATCAAATTGTAGACTCACACTTCCCAATTTAAATGTTTACTGCAAAGCAACTGTAATCAGGACATTATGGTACTGGCATAAGGACAGACATGTTGACTAACTGAATTGAATTTAGAATCACAGCAAATGTATGCATCTATGGTCAACTGATTTTCAACAAGATTGCCAAGTCCATTCAATTGGAAGAACAATAGTCTCTTAAACAAATGGTAATGGAACAACTAGATACACACATGCCAAAAGCAAACTTGGACACCTACCTCACACCATATACAAAAATTAAGTCAAAATCGATGAAAGACCTAAATGTAAAAGCTAAAATCCTGAGATTCTTAGAAGAAAACTTAAGTAGAAATTTTGTGACCTGAGGTTAGGCAATTGTTTATTAAATATGACAGCAAAAGCACAAGCAACCACAGAAATTAATAAATTGGACTTAATCAATTTTTGAAAAAAAAGCATTTATAAAAAGAGTTCAATCAAGAAAGTGAAAAGACAGTCCACAGAATAAGAGAAAATACTTGCAAATCATATACCTGATAAAGCTGTAGTATCCAAAATATAAAGAACTCTGGCCCAATGTGGTGGCTCATACTTGTAGTCCCAGCTCTTTGGGAGGTTGAGGCAGGTAGATTCCTTTAGCACAGGAGTTTGATGCCAGCCTGGGCAACAGAGTAAGACCTCGCCTCTCTAAATTTAAAGAAAACTACCCTGGCATGGTGGTGCATAGTCTCAGCTACACAGTAGGCTGAGGCAGATGGATTGCCTGAGTCCAAGAGGTGGGAGGCTGTGGTGAGCCCTGATAGTTTCACTGCACTCCAGCTTGGGCAACAGATCAAGAGTCTGCCAAAACAAACAAACAAACAAACAAACAAACTCCTTAAATTCAAGGTGAAAAATAGATAAACAATCCAATTTATACGCGGTCAAAGTGTTTGGATAGACATTTATCCAAATAGGATATACAAATGACCAATAAATACATGAAAACATGCTTAATGTCATTAAGTCCCTAGGGAAATCCTCATCAAAACTACAAACAGACACACATTACACCCAGTAGGACAAATTTAAATAAAAAAGACAGAAAATACTAAGTAGTTTAGAGAAAGTGGTGTAGTTGAAACCCTCATAAGCAGATGGTGAGAATGTAAAATAATGCAGCTGCTTTGAAAATATGTCAGGCAATTCCCGAACAGTTTAAACTTATGTCTCAGTAATTTCTCTCCTAGATTTATATCCCAAAAGTTTAAAACATATGTGCACACAAAAACATGCATTGAGATGTGCATAGCAGTATTATTCATAATAACCAAAAGGTTGAAATAACCAAATTGCCTATCAAATAATGAATGAATAAAACATATTATATCTTTGCAGTAGAATATTCAACTATAAAAATAAATGAAGTGCTGCTGCATGCTACAACATGAAAATATTTTAACCAGACACAATAATCAAAGTATCATATGATTTCATATGAAATGTCCAAATAGCCAAATGAATAGAGACAGAAGGTGGGTTAATGATTTCCTAGAAATGGGACCATGCTGTCTTCAGAAGATCTAGGAAAAAACTTCTATTCCTTGCCTCTTCCAGCTTCTGGTGACTCACAGTATTCTTTTGCTTGTGGCTGCACAACTCCAATCTCTCTCAATCTTTACATCACCTTCTCCTCTTTCGGGTGAATGGAGTCTTGCTCTAATCCTCTTCTATAAGACATTTATGATGGCATTCAGGTTCTACCTACATAATCTAAAGTAATCTCCTCATCTCAAGATTCTTAATCGCATCTGCAAAAACTCTTTCTCTAAATAAGGTAATATTTGCCTGTGTCAATAATTAGGATCTGATTTATTAGGAACCACTATTCAGCTCGCTACACCCCTTAAAAAAGGAATCAGCCTTAATTGAAGATAAATTATAAAGCTAACTCTTGGAGCTACAATCATTTGGCCTGTTTAGTACTCTATTGTAAATAGCTGTTTCTACACTGATAAGCTAAAAGATACACATTATTTATAGTGCAAGGATATAAATTTTAGAAACCATTTACTGACTATTGAAATTGAGACAAATGTAAATTTTAAGTCACACTCCCAGCAGGGCCTCCAGAATGTTAGGTCAGGCCCGCTGGGGGTGTGGGTGTTTGGTGTGCGATCCTGTGCCACGTGAAAGATGCAAAGAATTGCACAGAAGCTAGATTAGAAAAGATAGTTTATTTAGAAAGTAAATGAGAGAAAGAGAGAAGAGAGAAGATTCACCTCCTCAAGATAAGGATGGGGGCCAAAGTCAGGAAGCACGGTGACAGCCATAACTCAAAGAGCGCATGACTACACCAGAGTCTAGTAAGGCAATGGCAACTGACTGTTCACGGTTGTGTCCTTTTAATCCTTCTCTTTGATGGGGAAAGGTCGTTAAGGTGATTGGGTGTTGATTTGCTCCATGTTGTCACAAAGGAGCAGGTAAGTGCAGGTACTGATGTCAGGTGATGGACAGCAGGCAGATGGGTAGGTTAGTCACATGATTGCTGCCATGGTGGTGGGGTCTGTCTGTCACTAAAGTCACGAAAAGCTGATTAGGTTAACTTGGATCTTATGGGTGGAGGCAAATACTTGAAACAAAAAAGCTAATTAGTACAAAACAAGCTGGGAAGGGGGTTGTAAAACAATTATCAATAGCTACCTGTGAGAAACCAGATCTGTCCTTGGCTAGTGAATTAGAGAGTTAAACGTGAACTACTAAAAAAATATGAGATATAGACAATGTTAAAATGGCTACTCATTGAGTTTATTAAATCCATGTTATGTCGTTTCATTGACATATTAAATTCATGCTATGTCCTTTTGGTAAAATAAATTAAACTTATTTATTCTGTGTTCTTTTTTAAAAAAATTTTTGAAAGTAGGATTTATTAAGAAGACAGAAAATCTCCCACAGTGGGAGGGGACCTGAAAGAGGTTGCCCTGTATTCTTTATTTTATGTAACAAATTTTTCTTTACCATTTTCAGCATTCAATATAGCTCTCTTGTTGCAAAGCTTATTTTGCTATAGTTCCTGTTTTTATCCATATGAAATGTCAATATCTAAGTTTTATTGAAAACTAGGCTAGTAAAAGATGTTTTGGATAATTTTGAAATCTATAAAACATAGCCAGTGTACAAGATAGAAATGGTTCATATATTGTCCCTACTGTTCATCATTTCAGATATATCTAAATTCAGTCTGGTTTTTCTCCATTTTTTTCTCTTTCACCATAAACTGATTTTTTTTCCTGTACCATATACTAGAAAAATTCAATGTAACATGATTTTTAAAATAACTGATAAAAATGCTATTTCTCTGCTATCTGCAGCTGTTCATATAAAGCTTGAATTGAATAAAAAAGAATTTATGACAGTTACTAAACCTGAAATTAAACAAGGAGCTTTGTTAAATTTTGACAAAAATGAACTCAGAATTCAGGAATATTGTGCTAGTGCCAGGATACTAGCAGTGTCTCAGCTCATTGCCATCATCTTACTGCTGAATAGCAGGCATCAGAGATTATCTCAAGGTCTATTCGATAGAAACTTATCATCAGACAGGAGCCAGGAGAGTCGTAAAAATGACAGAGCATAGCAGGAAAGTGTTGTGCAGAACAGAAATAGGCTGTTAGAAAACACATTAGAAAATGTTGGGTGTGTTCAAGCCCAACAGAGTAATGAAGGCTTGGGAAGGGACAGGAGGGGTTAAATAAGACCTTTTGGTAAAGAGACTGAAGTGTTAGATGTGTTTGCAGTGTTCAAAATGTTTAAGGTTTAATAATAATGATTTTAGTAACAAAATTGTTAAAAATCCATTTTGTTATAGAATTCCATTTTGTTTGCTTAAACCCCTGTGTGGCTGATGCAACATATTTAGAGTTTGTGTGTAATCAACCCCCACACCCTGCACCCTCCCAGTGCTCTCCCTCATCTGAGTTGTACCTCTGCCTACCCTTGCCTAACCCCAAACCAGAAGTTCTATCTCTATAATTCCTCAGTTTGCCTATAAAAAACCCCTGAAATTTTCACTTGGGGTCAAGGGTTTTTGGTGGCACAAGCCCCCCTCTCGACCACCAGCTAATAAAGGACTCATAATTTGACCTTTTGCTGTGCAGTTACAACAGTACGATTCAGAAATAGTAGGATAATATAAAGCATGGCAGAGATGTCTAGAGTAAGAAATAGCTGAACAAGACAAGGTAGAACAAAACAGGGCATCATCTGACATGGCAGGTCAGGAAGAGCTGACATAAGCATGTCAGGGTGTGCTAAGACAAGGTAGCTGGGGCATGGCACAGAATTGATCAGCAAAGGGTTGAAAAAGTAAAATCTGTACGATACTGGGGAGCAGACAGAGAAGAATGAATTTATTGTCAAGGTAAGCATACACTGAGTTAGGGTAGGATACACCCATACCCAACAGGGAATGGAGAGGATAAATAGAATAGGGTGGGATGGGTAAGTGAAGGCTGGAAAAGTGGAGGTGAGGCAGGGAAGGGCAATGAATAAGTGTCTGCAAAAAATCCTTGAGTCCATGATGATACTAAGAAGAGAAAGTTTTTATGAATTGAGTAAAAAGAATTGTATGGAATACAGCTGTGATTGACATTAGTTTTCAATATTGGTTGCATATATAAGCAGGTCTAAATATTGATTGGTCTTAGTATTATTTATTATTGGTTGATTGATTTTTTCTTTATTTAATAATAATATTCAATCTTGTGGTATTTAATTAAAACAAATTCTTGTTTGCAAAGGCTTTATCCATATAATAAATTAGCCAAGAGAGAAACTTAAGTTGAAAAAGAAAAATATTTACTTAAAGTTTAAAAAATAAAAAAATGAGCTGGAATAACTTTCTGTCAGAATCATAATAAGCAATCAACAAGGTTGATTCAGCAGCATCCCAAAGAATAAGAAAGATGAAAACTTTTATAGAAGCCAATGTTTTTGATTTTCTTTCTGAAATTGAAGCATAAAATGGTTATTTTGCAGTTTGAATAAAAATTGCTCTGACCTTGTCTTTGAATCAGGGTGTTATATAGCGAAGGGCTTGCTCTTAAGTCATTTTTTTTCCATTGGCAAGTTATTAAATAAAAATAAAATGATTGCCCATAATAAAATTGTTATTCTCTTTAAAGGATCTTGACTCTTCCATACTAAAAAAGGTATTCTTGCTGCTCAATTTCAAAATGTATTTTTGGTCATTGATTTCATTCATTTAAAGTTAGCATTAAGAATCTCATTATGATGTGATAAATGGTAGGCAGTTGGCAAGCTCAGTGATGAGTAATTTTACTGTTTGTTTCAAGTGGAATAACAAGTCACAAATATCCTCTTAGAGATGTCAGGGCGTGCTGGCCATTAACTTGAGTACCCAAATTCAGTCCCTTCTTATGGGGCTGCTCTTTACTGAAATGCCTCTTCTGATCTCTAAGTTCTGCCTTAAGAACTCTTGAGTATTTGCACCAAATTCCTCCTGTCTAGATCTTACCTTCAAGATCTACTGAAGAGGATCAGCGAGTTTGATAAGTATCTCAATGTCTTTAGAATGAAGGAAGAAGCCGGGCTCGGTGGCTCAGCCTGTAATCCCGCGCCTTTGGGAGGCTGAGGTGAGTGGATTGCCTGAGCCCGCAGGTTTGAGACCCGCCTGGGCAACTTGGCGAGACCTCATCTCTACAGTAAATCAAAAAATTAGCCGGGTGTGATAGCGCTCGCCTGTAGTTCCAGCTACTTGGAAGACTGAGGCTGAAGGATTGCCGGAGCCCAACAGGC
This sequence comes from Tarsius wallacei, assembly GCA_963574415.1. Taxonomy (NCBI): domain Eukaryota; kingdom Metazoa; phylum Chordata; class Mammalia; order Primates; family Tarsiidae; genus Tarsius; species Tarsius wallacei. The sequence continues at coordinate 12,923 of CAUYQG010025710.1, forward strand.
GCAGGCTGCGGGGGCCGGGAGAGTGCCACTGCCCTCCAGCCTGGACAACAGAGTGAGACTCTAACTCAAAAAAAAAAAAAAGAATGAAGGAAGAATGTATTTAGGTGGTCTTCTTCCTTTGGTATCCTCAACTCCTTTCATTTAGAGACAAATTCTATCACATCAATAAAAGAAACAGAATGGCAACCCTCTTTCTCCACCCTAAACCCCTGCCTGGCTAACATAATTTCAGTGTGAAATAGGCCTGGCCTAACTATCTAATAACCTACCTACCTCTTACTAAAAAGAATCCTCAGGCATGGTGAATGCAAGTTATTCATTTTATAAAAAACATACAATTTTTCTATCATTATTCCATCTATCACTTTATTTCTTTTGTCAGAAATGCCACCCCTTATCTCTTCTTCTTGCTTGACTATCTTACATCAACTCAATTTTCACTACTTCCATTGAAGTCTTCCCTGAAAACATCAATTACTCATCTCTTCTCCCTTTTAAATTCTGTGATATTTACCATCTTTATTGCTAATGCAACGTGGTTGCATACTTATTTTATATTTATAACTGTTTCATACTAACATGTAAATATAATTCTGTTTTCCAACTGCATTATATTTGTATACTTCCAAATTCTCCGTAGTGTCTAGCACAATACTCAGCTAATTGAAACTCTTACTCCATGACAGTCTATAATCACAGAGCATCCAGAATAATTTTTGTAAAATCATAAATAAAATTATTTCATTCTCTTGCTTCAAACCTCCAATGATTTCTCATTCTACATAAAATAAAATCTCTTTACCATGATCTACAATGCCTTGTGTGATCAAAATGGAAAACTACATTAAGAATGAACCTTCATTGGTTTTAACCCCATGGTTAGGACCTCTCTACACACTTCCCCTCCTACCATGACTTAACTGCACAGTGTGCCATTCAAATGGAGCCCAACCCTCAGCTTGCTGACACACTAGGAAGGGTATGATCAACAAACACGTAAAGCGTTATTTCACTAATTCCTTCATTTAAAATATTTACTGAACACCAACTAAATGTAAGGTTCTGTTCTGTTCTAGATACTGGGGTCTAATGATTAACAATAAGATTTCCCTGACTTCTTGGCTCATTTTAATTAGAGTGACTTAAGAGATTTCCTGGGACTTAAAAAATCTCAGTGCTAACACTTGGGATAAGGTAATCTCCATAATTCTAATGGAGAAAACAGGCAATAAATATGTACATACTGAGAAGACATGTAATAAACATCTGTTGAATTGTTAAATCACTACTAATTGATTTAGCAGGAAAAAAGCCTTTACATATTTATTAAAACCTCAGTTAATGATCCTGAATCTTGCCTTATGAATGTCATATGCAATTTGTCACATGTATTGCTGCATAACAAATTATCCCAAAATCTAGCGGGTTAAAACAACAAACACTTATTTTCTGACAGTTTCTGAGCATCAGGAATCTAGTAGTGACTTCTTGCAGCTAGGGCCACAGTCATCAGAAGTCTTGACTGGGGCTGAAGGCTCATCCACTAAGCTCACTTGCTCACTCATGTGGTTGTTGGCAGGTCTCAATTCATCATAGGTTGTTGGCTGGAGGTCCTCATTACCCACCATGTGGGCCACTGTATAGGCTGCTGAAGGGTTCTCAACTGACTTCTTTCAGAGTCAATGGTTAGAGAAAAACCCTCAAGATGGAAGGCTTAGTCTTTTTATAACCTAATGTAAGAAATAACATACCATGCACATTGCTTCTGCCATATTTTATTAGTGATACAGACCAAATATAGTCAAATGTGAACGAGGTCTGTACAGATATGTGTATACCGGGAAATGGAGCTTACTAGGGGTCAATTTAAAGACTGGCTACCACGTCATGCTTCTATCCCTGATCATCTTTGATTCTTATCATAAACCAGTAATTTTCTAATTTAGCATCCTAAAGAATACACTTTTTAAAATGTAGAATTTCAGGGTCTATTCCTGAAGATTTTGATTTAGTATTTTAGGAGTAGAACAATCTTATGATCACCTAGGTATTTCTAATGTACTCTCAGTGTGCCCCAGAAGAATCTCATCTCATCCTATGGGTTTAAACTACCTTTTATATGATGATGTTTTCCAGATACACACACACACACATACACACACACACACACACACACAAGCACACACACAGATATACACACATACATACACACACACATCTATATATGCACATTGTGTGTGTGTATGTCTAACTCCAGCACAATCTCACAGAAATGTTTCTCAGACAGCTCAAATTCATTCCTTTTCCCCCTACTCACACCATACCATAGTTGCAATCCAGCTGAATTCCTGAACTTGGTGAGTAGAAATGCAATTTTTTTCTACAGCTCAAATGAGAACTCTTTTTAAAAAAAAATTTTGTGGAGATGTGGACTTGCTATGTTGGCTAGGTTGGTTTTGAACTCCTGGGCTCAATCAATCCTCTCACCTCGGCATCCCAAATTTCTGGGATCGAATGTGTGAGCCAATGTACTTGGCCTTGAACTTCTTTGTTTTGCTAAAACTCCTTGTATCAACAGATTATGAAAGTCTTCTAATTCCATTTTCTTACTATTTTTTGTATCTACCTTTTCCTTGTCAATGCCTTAGTTCATGCACATATCATTTCTTCCTGGATGTGACCAAAAACTTTACCCAGCGTACCTGATGCCAATCCCACTCTTTTCCAATAGTATTCTCTACACAACTGCCAGCATTTTTTTTCTAAATTGCTGATTGATTATCTTATTTTCTACCCCAAACTCTTCAATTTGTTCTCTTTAGCTTCTGGATAAAGTACAAACTTTGTGTTGTGATATAGAAGGCTCTTTATCAGCTTCTACAAACATCTTCAGTTTTGCCACTTAACATCCTACAAATGCTTTAGATACCTGATCCAGCCATAAGTCATTGCAATATATCAAGTGTCCCTGGCCTTTGAAATCTATAAATTCCTATTCATCCTGAGACTCAGCTCAGTGTCCCCTCTTCCAGAAATCTTTTATTATGATTTCCCACAAAGAAACCAATGTCTTCACTTATTCCTCTTACCGTAAGTAGTCCTCACTTACTTCTGTCAAAGTACTTCTCATTGTGTATTACAATCATCTGCTTAAATCATTTTTCCCCACTAAACCTTGAAAGCAGTGATTGGTCTTTCATCTTTATATTAACAGTACATATCACAGCAGCTAGCTCAAGATAAGTGTTGAGCATTTGTTGCGTGAGCAAATAATTCTACTGTGAAATTTACCATTTCTTCTAATATGGCCCTGGGCAAAATTGATGGGTGACTTTACTTAACCTATTAGCCTTACATAAGGGACATACCACCTATTAATGAGTCTAGTTATTTTAATTAGACCAATCATGTTCATTATAAAAAACTCATTGATAACTATAATAGGAGAAAGTATGATTTTGGAGAACTTATATCTTATTGTGTGTACTGGGAATTTGGAAGGAAGTATTTTGGGTAGCACTAACATCTACTGGTTGCCTACTATATTTCAGGAACCGGTAGCTAAATGTTACTCATTAATTTAAAAAAATCCCAGAGGGTATGAACTAATAATATTTACAGATTGGTTAACCAAGACTCACAGAGATTAAGGGCCAAATGACTTGCCTCAGGCCATAGAGAAGTGGGATTTGAACCCAAATTGGTCTCACTCCGAAGCCCATATAATGTTCAGTTATTTTAGGCAAATAATGAAATTACTTTTAAATGGTTTTACATGATTTTAAAAATAGCGTTATCACAAAAAATCACCAAATTGATATCATTTATAACATTAAAAATGATTTAATATCACTATAAAATATACATTGAAATAAATTATCTGTATAATTTTTGTTTTCCTTTTCTATTATTTGTTTTAGGTAACTAAATTAAAGTATAAGATTTGTGTAAAAATTGTTCATATCGAATCATTTACTAAAAAAGATGGTTAATTACCTGAATGTTTTAAAAGTTTGGCAAAAGAAAAAGGTCATTTACAAAATATTTTAAGATTTTCCTTTGGATTTAAATTTTGTTATAAATTTTATTAATTTTATCTTGAAAATATCTTCCTGTAAGGACACTCATGTGCTACTTGTTTGAAATATTACCAGTAACCATAGCAAGTTCAGAAAGAATTCTTCTTTAAAAAGAAAATTAAAAGTTTTAAACATTCATTAATAACTGAAGACCACTGAGAAATTATCATCCAATATATATCTGAGACATAAAAATTAAATCCCTTTCTTTGAATTTGCAGTTTCTTAGTTGAGTGCTTATTAATTGAATAGTAAATGCTCCATCAAATCGATTATTGATTGACTTATAATTATAATATGAATTATTATCAAGGAATATGAGGGGGTTTTAATTTAGGTTAAATAATACTTCATCTTTGATTGTGCTTTTAGAATTCTAGAATAATCAAACAGTTGAAATGAGAATGACCTTAAGCTTAGATAACTTCTAATTTTGGTCCCATCTTCTTATTTTGCACATACAATAAATCAGATTTGGAATGATTAGTTTGGCTAAAAGTCCATAGCAAGTTAGTGAGAAGATGAGACTAGAATATATTCACATAGACAGCATATATGCATAAAGTATTAGGCATAAAAAATGTCTAAATCTGTATGCATCTATAGTAAAAGACTAGGGTTTTTTTTTTTTTTTTTTTTTTGAAATGCTGTTTTCCTACATAATTAACAATAGCAGTGGTCATTACTTTTTCTTTTTTTTTTTTTTTTTTCTGAGTTGGAGTCTCACTCTGTCGCCCAGACTGGAGTGCAGCAGCCGCTCCCGGCCACCGCAGCCTCGACCTGCTGGGCTCCGGCGATCCTTCCGCCTCAGCCTTCCAAGTAGCTGGAACTACAGGCTCGCGCTACCACGCCCAGCTAGAGTAATTTCCTATTTTATTTTATTTTATTTTATTTTATTTATTTATTTATTTTTT
>CAUYQG010025711.1:0-50484 GCA_963574415.1 Tarsius wallacei
TTTTATCCAGTCCTCTTTCAATGGGCAGCACATTTGGTTCCATGTTTTTGCTGTTGTGAATAATGCTGCAATAAACATACATGTGCAGATATCTTTTTCATGGAGTGATTTGATTTCCATCAGGTATATTTCCAGTAGGGGGGGGGGGGGGGAGTCGTACACCTCATCAGCAAGGGTACATGCATAATGAACATTTGTATACATAACCCTGAATTGTACCCTACATCTTTAAAATAAAAAAATAAAAAATTAATTAATTAATCTTCACAGTAAAAAAAAAGGCATCATTTTCAATCATAGTGGACATTAAATGAGAATAGCTAAAGTTTGTACATCAAGAACTATCCCTAAAAACACATTATTCAGATCCATGTCTTTCAAAAGAACTAGACATAGAAATAGTTAAACGTGATTGTCCTTGGGGAGTAGGAAGTGGTGAGGTGACAGACTCACTTTATTTTAAGCCAGTCTATTCTATTTGATTTTCTACTACATGCATACATTACATTGATCAAGGAAAAAGAATGTATACAAGATTCACTAGCTGTAGCCCCATGGGAGGCCCTGGCCCAGTGTCATTCTGCAAGGAGATATAAAATAATACAAGGGGTACACACTTAGGAAACATCTGCCATTGCAGTGAAATGCTGAGAAGGGAACAATAAAAGCCATGAATGAGAATTGCAACCCAAACACCACATGTGGGAACATCTGTGTTAATTCTGATGAATTCTGCTTGACCTCATCCATCACTGCAAAACACCTGACTCCAACCGGGGAAAAAAAAAATCCTTACCTTTGAGATATTAATTTCCTTTTTATCAATATAGGTCCACACACGTACTGAGTGTATGATGAAGATTAGATATCACTAGGGAATTTCAGTGTGATTGCTTTGACAGTCTTAAAGCCCTTTACATCTGTAATGGCTAGTTATTCTATGTATGCATTGTAATCTCAACTCTCACGACAGACCAGGAAAACAAATGATTTCGACTCTGATGCACATACATACTGAAATAGATTTCTAGAATATATTCGTTTGTTTTTATTCATCCTTTTAAATACATACCTCTAGTTCCATTTGCAGGCTGCCCCTGTCAGGATTCCCTTTAACTATCCTACTTCCTGTGAAAATCTGTGAGAGAATACAGTCTGTCTGATCTTGGCAGCCTCTTTGATGACCCAGTCACTGAGCTGAGGGTCCTCAGAGATGTTGGCTGGTACATGGGGAATGGAGCACAGCCTGAGTTCTGGGACAGCTGGGCTCTGTGGTTTAACCTAAAGGTGTAAGGCAGGTGGAGCTCAGGTGCAACTTCACACCCTGCCTTTGGAGGGACATTCTGGCTGCTTTTAGAGCAACCCTTTCCATACAGAGAACTTGCCTCTGAGCTGAAACTCACATGACTGTGAGTAACTATGGGAAGAGAGTAATTCCTGGAGGGAGGATTTAGGCCCATCCTGCCAGTAGGACAGAGGCCAAGGCTCTCTGGAAGCTGCTTTTGGGAAGATTTGGGGTCATGTGGGGAAAACCAGACAAGTGAAAAAGGGTTTCTGATGGGACTACCATACTCTCCTCTCTCTTAGGAACAGAAATCTATACTGTGTTTTGACTAAACTGGCAAATTGTTAATCTGCAAGCTTTGTGTCTTTAGAAGCTCCTTTTGTTTTAAGTGCATGAGCTCTGAAGTCAAATTCTGGCTCAAGCATTGACAAGCTGTATAATCTTATACGGGTGTGTTAACCTCTCTATGTATCTGGCACCATGTCTGTTAAATGGGAAGAATAATAATACCCACCCTCAAAGGTTATTGCAAATATACAAGATAATTTATGAGTTAGTAAGTGCTCAATGTTAGTAGATAATAACTGTTAATATTCATTATTTTTGCCCACAAAACTTACACTAGGCACTGAAGTGTGAAGATAATGCTTTGTGGTTTGCAAGTTGTGAATGGGAACTTGAGAGAGGGAGAATGGTGAGGAAATAGCTTAGAATACAAATCATTAGAGTTACTTTTTGGACTTCTCTGTATAGGGGATATCTTCCATAGTCAGTCTTCCATAGACACCTTCCATAGTCAGCTGTCTACATTGCCTCAAGGAGAAATAATGTCATAACATGAAAGCAAAGCAGCTAAATGTTCTATCTTTGGCTTCCAAAATAAACCTGGGTGCCAGCCTCAGAAACCAACAAACTGGCTTTGATAGCCAAAGCTTTTTATTTGTAAGAGTTAATTTTGTGGAGAAAAAAAGGCTCTTAAGAATTCAAGGCCCTGGCTGGGCATGGTGGCTCAAGCCTATAATCCCAGCACTTTGGGAGGCCGAGACGAGAGGATTGCCTGAGCCCAGGGGTTCGAGACCCGCCTGGGCAACTTGGTGAGACCTCGTCTCTATAATAAATCAAAAAAATTAGCCAGGTGTAGTGGTGCATGCCTGTGGTTCCAGCTACTTGGAAAGCTGAGATGGAAGGATCGCCTGAACCCAGCAGGTTGATGCTGCAGTGGCCGTGAGCAGCATGCCACTGCACTCCAGTCTGGGAGACAGAGTGAGACTCCTACTCAAAAAAAAAAAAAAGTCTAAGTCCCTGTAGGAGGCGGGGGTGGCAAGTTTCTGCCACAACAACAGATCACAAGAGAAAACTGGGAGACTTAGACAATGCCCTCTCTGCCAAGATTGAACAGGACTAGGGTGACCACATAACTTAAGGTCCAAATGAGTCACTGTTGAGAGTGAAGGAGAATCAGTCATCATTAATGTGGGACCAAATCAATAGGCCAGAACTGAACGGGGCAATTCAGGGCATGTGGCCACCTAGCCAGAGTACATTGGGCTGGGAAAGGGGAACAGAAGCTGGACGGGGAACAGGAATGAAACCAGGAGCACCATGTGGAGGAAAGCAGGATAAGCAGAAAGAGCCCAACACCATCTCTTGCCAGCATCTGAGAGCTGCGGGGGACCACAAGGATGGCAGGGCATCCGTCAACTCTAGAGTAAACCCTACTTGTCACCTGCCTGATGAGCCATGTGGCCCTCTGGGGGGAGTCTTCCACCCATATCTGCCAGCATATTGCCTGCACATCATCCAGCAAAAGTGATGGCCACTCGTCCCATAGACTTTGCTGAGCCACATTCAAACTTCCCTACATGGGCATTCTGTCAGTGGCCCAGGATATTCAGAAGCTTCCAGGAGCAGAGAGACATATGGATGGGGGAGTCCCCAGCATCCATGCTTGGGTGAAATTAGACTGTGTTGAAACCCACCTCCTGTTCTGACAGATTCTAGCTGAATTTCTTCAGCAATGGGAAACAACAGCAGCTGGGGAGATGATGGTGGGAGGTAGGAAGATATCAGTTTAAAGACAGAGAAGCTTTGAGATCTACCAGAAAAATCTAAATGCAAGATTTCCCAGTTTAAAAGAGCAATATAGTTTGCCTTAAAAATGAGTTTATCTTACAGAACTGGAGTAGACAAAAGAAAACAAACACGTGAAAAGAATCAGTGTGCTTTCAGGTGCAGGTAAGATTTCCCTAGGCAATTGACTGTCCCTCGTAATTTCCCAGAGGTGAATATAAAAGTTACATGTTGATGGTATCAACATTGTAGGGTCTCATTTGACCTTAAGGATATTTCTTCCTGGCTCCAGGCTGTTAATATTCATAATCACCCACTCTTGTAACTACCAGAAACCTTCTGGAAAACATTTCTTAGCGTGAATTATGTATTTATATGTAAAGCATCAGCAAACATCCTTCTGACCATAACTTTTGGGTGTTTTCAGACCAGATTATAGTAAGACAATGTATTTTATTCAGCAGATTTGTTTTAATCTAATTATGTAGGTGAATAAAAATTACTGCATGCTGGTGCATCTAATGTAAGTTATCTATTATTCACACCACATTTACTTTTAATATTCATGCAGATTCCCTTTGACATAACCTACTGTGTCACAGTTAATCCAATAAAGATAAAATATAGCTCAGCAAAACACCAGTCGATTCCAGCTTTCTGGTAATTATTAAAGACTATTTCACACTGGTTCCTTCAATCAATGTATTTCCCCTTGGATACGATGGCGCTCCTCTTTGAAGCTTTCAGTCCTCCCAATGGATTCAGAGGAACACTCAGGCCCCTTTTCAGTCTCTGGGTCTCAGAGGTAGTTCAAAGAGCACAACAAGGCTTCACAGGTTTATCCTCAAAGGCTGACACTGTCTGTTTGATGTATGGTGACTTAAAAAGTCATCTCTGGCAAAGCATGTGTTTGCTACCAGTCTATCGAATCAGCCATTTATCAACTTTTCTGTATTCACCCAGTGCACCTGCTAACAGCTCAAAGGAGAACACACACTGTCTCCTGCTGGACTGACTATTGATTTGATTTCACCCTCTAATTTTATATTGTTTTGCTGCCCTGTGGATGAAGCAACCCCTTTACTGGATGAAATGAACATGGAACCCGTGAACTGATGGCCTTCAGTCGTTGTGTTCAAGAGCCCAGAGGGCAACAGACCCTTCACAGGTTGAGGACAGCTGGGCTGACAGTGGATCCAAGCCTTCCTGTCCCAGCATGCCTTGCTTTCATTTTTATCCACCTCACAGGCATTTCCCTGTATGGACTCTGCTAGGAAATTGCAGGGAAATCACCAGGAATTCCCAACTCAGTACTCAGAAGCTGGTAATATCCAACAACTACCAACACATGCAAATAGAACTCTGGATAGGAATACACCAACTCCCTCTCAATCTCGCCACCTCACTTTAACCATCTCCACATTCCAAGGAAAGTTTCCTTTACTCTTTGTAATCCTAAGCACATGATTCTAGCAGATATGTTTTCCTTTCCAATTCTCTGTCATTACCTATTTTTAATTAAAAATAAAATGAGATGACCTCACTGCATCATGAAAATTATTATCATTGATAAAGGCCTTCCTCATTACTTTAAAGAGTATACTTTAAAGTATACTCCTGTATACTTTGATTAATAGTATAGGTAGTGCTTCAATTACAGAAAATATAATTTTGATGGACTCATAGAAGAGGACAAAGACAAGGTCAACATTTTTTTCTGTGCAACATAATATATTTTAAGTATAGCAGTTGCTATTTTGGGATGGCAATAATTCTATTATTGTAAGCAAGTTACAACATGAAGTGAATCTAAGAGAGATTGTTGTTTCTCTCTTTCTGTTTCCCTTACTACTTCAACAACAAATTATTCTCTCTCTCTTTATCGCTATCTCTTTCTCTATCTCCATCTATCTCTATCTCTCTCAGCATACCTTGGTGAAATTCACCAAGATTCTATCCCCACTACTCTCTTCTCCTTGCATTCAGATGAACTGATTTAGTCGTGGCTTCCATTATCTACAAGCAGAAAACTCCTCCAGGTCCATCTCTACCCTTGATTCTCCTGCTTTTTTATCTCTCTGATAAACATTTCCATTTAGATAGGTTGCAGGCACCTTAATCTCAACATACTCAATATTGAACTCATTATCTTTAACTGAACTCTTCCTGAATTCTTTGTCAGTAGCATTGCTAGATACTAAGTCTCTCATCATTGACGTCAATACTCCAGATATAATTAATCTCCAAGTAGCATCCATTAATCTTTCTCACATCTGCTGCCTTCTCTACACCACCATCATCAAAAGCCTGTCTCATGGCCTTGTCATCTCTAGATCCAACCACTTCTGTAAACTTCAGATTCACTATTTATTTCTTCATTATATTTTATATGTTTGTTTAAAATAAGACTTAACCAGGAAATTCATCTATGCTGTTCCCACCTAACTTCTTTATTAAAAAGCAGTGCTGGGCTCGGTGGCTCAGCCTGTAGTTCCAGCACTTTGGGAGGCTGAGGTGAGTGGATTACCTGAGCCTGTGAGTTTGAGATTGCCTGGGCAACTTGGCGAGACCTCGTCTCTGCAATAAAATAAATAGCCGGGTGTGGTAGCATGCGTCTGTAGTTCCGACTACTTGGAAAGCTGAGGCGAAGGATCGCCAGAGCCCAGCAGGTTGAAGCTGGGGTGGCCGTAAGCATGCCACTGCACTCCAGCCTGGGTGGCAGAGTGAGACTCCAACTCAAAAACAAAGCAAAACAAAACAAAAAAGCAAAACTAATTGCTTGCTTTACTTGTTTTACTGCCTCCCGTTTGCCTTCAGGACGAAGTTAAAAATTATTTAGCAATGTGCAGCAAACTGACCATAGCCATTAAATCATTCAGTGAGTACTGTGTCTTTTTAAAAATATATATTTATTTATTACATTTTATTTTAAAGATGTGGGGTACAAGTCAGGAGTAGGTACATAAGTGGTCTATGTACAGGTAAAGTTTGGGCTTCCCATTGGTCCTGGTTTGGGATCAGGTGCCCTTACTGATGTCTTGTGCCCCCCACTCCCCTGGCAGTGTCCAACTGTTTTTATTTTTTTAAATGAGCATTAATAGTTTTAGGTGTTAGAGGCAGATGGAGGCTGTGTTTTCTACCCACACTTCTCCCTACCAGGTGGCACATCCTGTTTAAAGTCAATTTCAGGTCCAACCCTGCCAGACTCACAATCTTAAAAAGCAAAATTCAAAGCCTCACACTATCAGATGGCGTATAATAAAATAATCATTATCAGTGTAAAAGTAGAGAACTAGATCAATGGAATAAGTAGAGTTCAAACATAAACTCATACGCACACATGTGTATGTATATCTATTGCTACTGATGGGTGAAAATTTGACACTGCAGAACAGTGGAGAAAGGTTGATCTTAATGAACAGGGCTGGTCAATAGCATATTTGTGTGGGAAAAGGAATGATGCTTCATCCTTACCTCAGATTCATTTCACTTAAATGTAAAATCCCTCTTCAGTCTAGAAGAGAGATTCCAGGTGTGAGAAGGATTTGATGTGTCCTTGCTGGCTCTCAGATGGAGGGGACAATGTATGAGAACTGAGTCCTCTAGGAACTAAAGGCAGCCTCCAGTTGACAGCCAAGAAAAGAGGGAGTTCAGTCCCACCTCCACAAGGAACTGACTTCTGCCAATGACCAGAAGGATCTAGGGAGCAGTTTCTTTTCCAGAACCTGCGGATTAGATCCCAGGACTGCTGACATTGATTTCAGCCTTGTGGTACCCAGAGCAGAAAAAATGGTTGAGCCCACCCAGATTTCTGGCCGACAGAACTGTAACATAATAATTTTTGTTGTTTGTAGCTGATAAATTTGTAGTAATTTATGGCAGCAATAAAAATAATATACAAATTATGAAGAAAATGGAAAAATAAATTATGAAAAATCTTTACAGTAGACCACTATAGAAGAGGAGTCACTAAACTATGACTCACAGGTTAACTTTTACCTACACTTGTTTTTGTAAATAAAGACTTATTGAAACAGAGCCATGACTGTTTATGTGCTGTCTATGGCTGCCTTCAAGCTATGGCAGCAGAGTTGAGAAGTGGTCACAGAGTCTTTATGGCATCCAAAGCTGAAAATATTTACTATCTGGCCCTTTTAAGAAAAAGTGTGCTAACTCTGCTATAAGGGAGTAAAAAACAAAATGCACACAATAATGTGGATAAGTATCACAGACCTAATGGTTAAAGAAGACAGAAACAAAACAATGCCAGTTTCAACAGACAAAACTAATCTGCTTACAGGAGTCTGAATAGTGCCTTTAAGTAAAGGACAGAAAAGCACAGTGATTTAGACTGAGGTATGAGGGGACTTCTGGGATGCTGGTAATATTCCATTTCTTAGTCTAGATGGTAGCTAAAAGGCTTTGTGAAAAATCTATGAAGTATGATTTACTTACTTTTTACTTCATAAAAAGTAAGTGCTATATACTTCAAAAAGAAATTTAAAACAATATGATTTTATCCAGCTACTTAAAAAATATATATGGCAGCTTCCTAACCAGAGAAGTGAGAGACCTTTACAATGAAAACTACAAAACACTACTCAAAGAAATCATAGTTGCCACAAACAAATGAAAAAATATTCCATGCTCATGGATTACAGTAATCAACATTGTTAAGATGTCCATCCTACCAAAGGCAATCTATAGATTTAAAGCAATATCCATTAAATTACCAGCAGCATTCTTCTCAGACCTGGAAACGATGATACAGAAATTTATATGGAAACATAAACAACCATGAATAACCAAAACAATCCTCAGGGGGAAAAAAAAAGCAGGCGGTATAAAGCTACAATAATCAAAACAACCTGGTATTGGCACAAGAACAGGCATATAGGCCAATGGAACAGGATAGAGATTCCAGAAGCAAAGTCTCAATTTCTCAACCAACTCATCTTCGACAAAGCCTCCACCATCAACCACTGGGGAGAGGAGAACCTATTCAGTAAATGGTGCTGAGAAAACTGGCTGACCACATGCAGAAAATTAAAACAAGACCCCTACCTACCACCATACACAAAAATCAACTCTAAATGGATCAAAGACCTAAATGTAAAACCTCAAACTATAAGAACCTTAGAAAATGCAGGAAACACCCTTATGGAAATTGGAACTGACAACCAATTCCTGATCAAAACCCCAAATGCCCCTGTCATAAGAGATAAGATAGACAAGTGGGACCTCATAAAACTGACAAACTTCTGCAAAGCCAGAAACCATCAAGAGAGCAGGGAGACATCTCACAATCTGGGGAAAAAAAAATATTTGTCAACTGTATATCTGACAAAGACCTAGCAACTAGATCTACAAGGAACTCAAACATGCCGAAAAGAAAAAAAACAAACAGTCCCATTACAAAGTGGGCAAAAGATATGAATAGACACTTCTCAAAAGAAGGCATATGAGCAGCCAACAATACATGAAAAAATGCTCAACCTCACTAGTCATCAAAGAAATGCAAATTAGAACCACACGGAGATACCACCTAATTCCAGTCAGGTTGGCCATCATCAATAACTCAGAAAACAACAGATGCTGGAGAGGATGTGGCGAAAAGGGAACACTTCTACCCTGTTGGTGGGATTGTAAACTAGTAAAGCCTCTGTGGAAAACAGTGTGATGATTCCTAAAAGATCTAAAACTCGACCTCCCATAGGACCCTGCAATCCCCCTACTGGGAATATACCTGGAGGAACTCAAATCACTATATGAAAGAGATACATGCACATGCATGTTTATTGCAGCATTATGTACAATAGCAAAAACATGTAGCCAACCGTGCTGCCCATCGAAAGAGAACTGTCTAAAAATGTAGTACTTATACATGACAGAATATTATGCAGCCATAAAGGAGGACAAAATTATGCACTTCACAACAACTTGGATGGACTTAGCGTCTATAATACTGAGTGACCTATCACAGAAACAAAGAACAGAACAGAGTACCACATGTTCTCACTCATAAGCGGTCCTTGAACAGTTATCTTAATACTATAAGAAAGGGATTGGCAGTAGCAGGCAACTGCCAGGTGGGGGGTGGAGGCAGGATTGGCAGTAGTGGGAATCTGCTGAGTGGGGCGGGACTCACCTCATCAACAAGGATACCTGCATAATGAACATTTGTATTCCTAACCCTGAATTGTACCCCACATCTTCAAAAAAATTTAAAAAATATATAAAATTTAAGGTCCTTAGTAACATTGACTGTAAAACTCAAGATACATTGCATTTAGAATGTCCTAAAGGATCCACACAGAATTTCCACTTGTTTCTAATATCTTGCTACTTGTCTTGCATCAGCAACATTGGCATCAACTGGGAACTTGTTAGAAAGGAAGAATCACCGGTCACGGTGGCTCAACCTGTAATCCCAGCGCTTTGGGAGGCCAAGGTGAGTAGATTGCCTGAGCCCGCGGGTTCGAGACCTGCCCGGGTAACTTGGCGAGCCCTCGTCTCTACAAAACCAAAAATCACTCGGGCGGCTGAGGCGGAAGGATCGCGGGAGCCCAGCAGGTCGAGGCTGCGGTGGCCGGTAGTGTGCCACTGCACTTCAGTCGGGGCGACAGAGTGAGACTCCAACTCAAAAAAAAAAAAAAAAAAAAAAAGAAAGAAATGAAGAATCTCAGCCCCATCTTAGATGTGTTGAATCAGAAACTGGATTTTAATAAGAAGCCAGGTGATTCCTTTACACATTAATGTAAGGAATTGCTATCTCACTGCTGCTTGTCCTTTACAGATGTTATACATACTACAGCGTCAAAAATGCAACTCTTGGCAGCCCACACTCCCCAAAATTCTCACATGCACCTGGGCAGGACTGCTCTGAAAGAGAACATACTCGGCCACATTTGGTTAAGGCACTCTGGTTTCTGCAGTAGTCAGGCCTCAGAAGACTCTGGGGCCCACATTTCTCTAAATTGCATTTGCATGGACAAAGTGGACCCCAGATTTATCTTTGTTATAATAATAAAGGGAACAAACATGGGAAACTTATTGGTAATAAATATGCCAGCCTTTTTCTCTGGCACCTTACAATTCAGACCTCAGGGGGAATATAAACATATCTGTGGATTATTTTTATAATCTCAAAGGGTCAGTTTTTCATCTTCAGAGAGTCAAATAGAATAAGAAAAGTTGTCTCTGGGAGAATAAGATCTCCATCATGCAGGAAATATAACCATGTTTTCTTCCCTAGAATACTAAAGAAAGATCATATATCACAAAACTAGATGTGGAAAAATAATAACATACTGTTCCATTAGAAGAGAAGAATGGAGAAATGACCTTTGCTGATAATAGTTCTTATATGATAATGACTCAGAAATTCAAAAGTTAGAAAAGAGTGTTAGAGAGTTTTAGATAATGTTCCTGAGATCTGAGTGCTTCAGCTCTCTTTTTTATATATAATATGGCTTTAAAATGGCCACAAGATTATCTTTGCCATTTGTTGTTTCTCCCAAGTTTGAAATACCTTGTATAGCTGGAAAAGTGAAATCACCCAATGGTGCAAAACTTGAAAGCACTAGGGGTGCGGGAAGAAGACTTTTGAAGGAACTAAACCACGACTCCATTGTGGCAGAGGATGGATCAAGCAATCTGATGGTGGACTACTGCCTGTGAGCCAGAATGCCAAAATGTTTTCTATTCAATTGTAGATTTTTGTATTTTGAGATCTAAAGCCTTCAATTTGCCACACCTTCTTTGAAGACCTTGAATTGAGTGAGTTAGAAATTGAGGGAGTGAATAAGTGTGTATGCCTATGTTCTAAAATTCAGTAAAAGGAACTAAATTCCACACAGAGGTCAAGAAGACCAGAAAAAGATTTGGGGCAACTGGGAGTGTGAGATCCAGAAACCAAACTACACTGAGCCTGGGGTTAGAGCTTCATGTAATGTCTAGAGCCTGAGTGGATATAAGACTGTGAGACCCTCCAGGAATTGCTAGCAATCTTATGGATTTAGGGGAATGAGCCAAATACCTAGAAACTGGAGAGCAGGGTGACTCCAGCTGATGACTCTTCCTTCAACTGAAAAACAAAACAAAACAAGCATTAAAGTTGCAGCTCAAAATAGTGTATCAATCATACTGCAGGGTATAAAATTAGCTTAGATTAGCTGAGTTTTCTTGTGCTTATATGAAAAATCAGCAATTATGTCTTTTATAGTGTCTCACACTCACTAAAAATAGGATATTGAATACATTTTATTTATATATGAAAGTACATTTTGTCAACCATTAAAATGACTAATTTTAAAGAGAAAAAATATCTACATATGGTTGATCACTGGTATTTCAAAATATTTAAATATGGCTGGTCATGATGCTTGCTATCTACTTGAAAATGCTCACACATAACTAGTATAATGTGAAAGTGTGTGCTGGTTTTAATACTGAGGGACAGTCAGTTATAAATAGGAATTCACACTAGGGGGGTGATCATCTATCATTATATAAGGGAGGCCACATGTCAGAGGCAACTACTAAAGGCATGTTTTTCGTTTGTTTGTTTGTTTTAAGTTGGAGTCTCACTCAGTTACCCAGGCTGGAGTGCAGTGGCCCACTCACGGCCACCCCAGTGTCGACTTGCTGGGCTCCAGCGATCCTTCCACCTCAGCCTTCCAAGTAGCTGGGAACTACAGATGCATGCTACCATGCCCAGTTATTTTTATTTATTTATTTATTTATTTATTTATTGTAGAGAGGAGGTCTCACCAAGTTGCCCAGGCTGGTCTCGAACCCGTGGTCTCAGGCAATCTACTCGCCTCGGCCTCCCAAAGTGCTGGAATGACAGGCTGAGCCACTGAGACCAGCCAAGGCATTTAAAAAAAAATCTATATTGCTCATCTACCCTGGGTAGTTTTGTTGATTAGCATAATGAATGCTAGAAATAAATTTTTATTGTAGAAACTGGTAACTTCTAATCAGCATAATGGGTATTAGAAACAGGCTGTTGTTGGTAAAATGAATAGTACTTAAGATGTGTGGACTAGCTCAAATATTCAGGAACATCTGAAAGACCAGAAAGGTGAAGCTTCTTCAAATTCGCAGAACAGGCTGTAGGAACTACTTAGTGTCAGCTTGTTAATGGGTGTTTGCTTACTAAGTACCTGGGCCACTTTGCCAGGGCGTGTTTGTCTAATGCATGTCTGTATATGTGGCAGCATTTCGTCTGAGACTTGGTCTGATGGTGTAGAGGAGTAACTGTCTTTCCCCTATTTTAAGCATGTCACTAGCTAAAAAAGCAAGTAATTAAGAGTTGTTCATGACCAAACTTGCCAAAGTCATTTTTCAATAATTTGTGAAAACCTTATTTATATGCATTTTTCATTTGTATCAGTATTCGTTCACCCGTCTATTGATATCTCTGGGGAAAAAAGAAAAGGTCAGACATTGGAGTCGGGGACCATAAATGGCATCTACTTTTGGCAATTCCCTGGGTGACAATAGCTATCATTTCCCAATTTGGTTTCCTGATGCACTTCTGCCTACTTAGACCCATCCCATTAGTCTCCATCTGTGGGGATATGAAGATTAACCTTGCTCAGTGTTATGTTAGAGATTTGAATTGGAGATCAATTTTCTTTAGGGAAGAGACTATCAATCAATGTCATCCTTTTATTTATGCAACACCCACTGTATGCACAGTATTGTTCTAAGTCCTTGGACAATTATCCAAATTACACACACTGTAGACTGTGGTCTCCCAGAACTCAGGATCTACAGGGGCACAGAAGATTGAGTGTGTTTAATTTCATTATTTGAAAACAACATTCAGTCACAGTTACCTCCAGTTTCACAGCTGAGGACTCTAATCTGTGGTGGGTCCCATGCCCTTTAGACTTCTCTGTCTTTTCTTTCATTCCGTTCTTCCTCCTTCCTGTCTTTTCTCTTGCTCCCTTTCTCTCATATTTTTATTTCATTTTTCACTTTTCCCCTATTTCTTCCGCTCTTTCATGCTCTTTCCTTTCCTTTCCACCCTCCCTTCTCCTTTCTCCTTTCCTTTGCCTGGCAACTGTTTATTTGAGCATTTCCCCCAAGGTATTAAAGCTTTTAATTGATTGCTTTGTTTTCCTCTTTACATCATGAAAATTAAATGACTTCATTCAAAAACAAGTGATCTCTGCTTTCCCAGAAATATGACTGTTGGGGGCTGGGTTCTAAGTACGTGCTATTTCAGGACATGCTAAGGGCAGCTGGTTCTTCTGCCTTCACTAATGAACCTTGGCATATTTCCTAAGAGTAGGCTGAAACTTCTAATTCATAGAGCTCCTTGCCCTCACCCAGCTACTTTAGAACCCTGGCATTTGGGGGTTTGAAGCATAGTTCTCATGACCTTATTTTATGCTGTTAGATGAGGTGTCTGAATTCTTTCAACCCTCATTTCTTCATCCAAAAACTAGAGGCCATGATGTTTACCCCACAGTATATGGAGCATTTTCTCCAGCTTTGTCTATTGCTATCACTTCTGCTTTATTTTTGACCCAATTCTTGGTTTCTGAGCTTAAGGGACCCCAGTCCCTCTACTTCACTGTGCTGGGATGAATGACCTGTCTGTGTTCATCTATCAGATATTAGACCTAGGTATGTCCCCTGACTTCAGCATCTCTGTCTCTATCAGAGCATTTGAGCTCCACCCTGCCCTCCTCACCCCCCTCGCCCCCCGACGGGGCTAGAGTGATCACAGAGTCTTTTGATTGACTTTTTTGTAATCTGTGCCCAGCACACTGGGATTCTGTAGGCCAGGAGGATTTATTTTAATTAAGAAGATCGATAACTCTTTCTTTATTTTCTCTTAGTAGTTATAAAACTATATAGCCTCCAAATTGATACCTACCTGTATGGGAAGACTTAGGAGATTTTAGGAACTGAAATCAGAAAATCTGGGTTTCAAATCCTGGCTTTGCCATTTAGTAGCTACGTGAATCTGGGAGCATTCCAACAGTTTTGAGCCTTAGTTTCAACTTCACCTATTTATCTAAAGGTGGCCGTTTCCTGGTGGAATGAAAATGGTCTAGAGCATCAGAGACACAGAGTCAAATCTTGCCTCTACCATTCATGGAACAAACAATTTTGAGAAAAATATCACATTACTACTTCTTCTGTTCCTTTTATATAAAACGGGACTAATAATGCACAGAGTACTGTGATAAAGGTTAATGAGGTGAACATTTTTCTTTGTGGCACCCTGAAAATGATCACCTACCTCAGGATGAAGTTGTCTCTCTCCTTCCCAGGCACTGGCTGCCAGAAAATCATTGAAGTAGATAACAACAGAAAATTTCATACATTTATGAGAACCATGGAAGTTGCTGCTGACACTCTAGGTGAAGAGTGGAGGGGTTATGTGGTGCAAAAGCAGTAGGGTCGAAATGGCAAATAAGTTTTTCCTATGAAGCAAGGTGTCTTGACCCATAACCTTGTCTGCCTGCTGCTGAATATGGAACATTCCTGTTATACACAAAAGAAAACTGGAGAAAGAAAGCATAAATGTCTTCTGGGTTGATTGTGAACAACAGGTTGAGTCTTCACAGACTGATTATTTTCCTTTATTTTGTAAAGGAGACGGATGTTTCTGGACTGACATACTACTGTGCTTCACCGCCTGTGGCCTGAAAGGATTAGTAGAGTCTGTACATTTTCCATCCCTCTAAAGAAGATGATATCCACCAGTCTGTTGTGAGAAAGCTCCTGACAAAGGACAAAAGTGCTAGAAATTCAGTGACTTCGACTCACCATGTCCCGCAATGCAAATGCCAGCATGTTGCTCCGAAAAAAACACATGCATTCAAAAAAATTAGGAAATATAAGCCTAGCCCTAGCCTTAACACTAACCCTAAACTTAGGCCTAACTCTAACCCTTACCCTAATGCTAACCTAACTTCTAACCTAGCCATAAAACTAGCCCTAACTCTTAACTATAACTCTAATGCAAGCCCTACCCAAGCCTTAACACCAATTCTATCCCTGGTCCTAATTGTAAACCTATTTTTTCAAATATAGCAATTCGTGTTTTATTTAGATTAGTGAATAATGACATTAAAGAGCACATATAGAAAATCACTAAATTCAGCATCCTAAAACATTTTGTCATATCAAGTAACTACTAACGCTAATCCTAGCACAAGCCCTAGTCCTGACCGTAGATTTAACTCTATGCCTAACCCTAACCCTAGCTGGAGCTCTACTTAAGCCCAAACCCTAATCCTAACCCGAATCCTAACTCTAATCCTAACATAACCCTAACCCTAATCCAAATCCTAGTCCTAACCCAAACCCTAACCCTAACCCCTACCAAAATTTAATCCTAAATGTATCTCTAGCCCTAGCCCTGGCCTTAACTCTAACTGTAAACCTAACCCTAACCCTAAAGAAAAACAAAACAAAACATTAGGACCAGGCAGCAGAATATGATAAACTTTTGACCAAGAGCCTGAAGCAGGCCAAAGAAAACAAAATACCAGCAACAGATGACCAAGAGATGGCGCTGTCTTCTCTGAGTGCTTCTGCCTAAGGAAGTCCAGTCAAAAATAAGATGTTCTCAGAGAAACAAATAAATATGATCAGATTTTTTTAAAAAAGATTAAATGTGACAAAAATCTATGAATACATTTTCTTACAAAAGACTTTGCAAATGTTATTTCTAGCTCAGAGACGGATGCCCTCACGTAAGGTTAGTTGGTGTTTGAATGAGCCAATGAAGGAAAAGACAAGATATCTTTTCCAATCTGTTTTTCATGGTACTTCTGGCTTTACTGGGTTTCACTCACTTCCTCTAGTTCTCATCCCTTCTCTTATGTATTGCTCTGGGGGGTCTCTTCTTCCTCTCTTTTTTCTTTCCCAGGGAAGTTTCTTGGCTCAAACCCATAAACAGCAATAACAACAAAAACTGTGTCTTTAGATCACTCTTGTTTCTGTCTTCTACGTTACTTCTAAGTTCCACCTTCTTTTCTCTCATGCCCTCCTCTGTGAGAAACATACCTCAAAGGGTTGTGTTCATTGTGATGATGTGCAGTGTAGCCCAGCATGTCTGAGAGCCCACTCATGGCTGTAGCTGGTCCCCAAAGCAAGCTGTTCTCTGTGTTAAAGCAGCTGCTGGCCGTGAATTCTGACAAGACTGCAATGGGTTGAGGAGGCTGTGTGGGCAGGGAAGAGCTCTGAAAAGATTTCTCTGTGTTTCTATTCAAGGTGAGCTTCCAACTGGTCTCTGTACAGAGTACTTTTAGCATCTGTGATAGTTCATTTTACGTGTCAACTTTCCTGGAATAAGTGATGCCCAGATAGCTGGTCAAACATTGTTTCTGGGTGTACCTGAGAAGGTGTTTCTGGAAGGGGTTAGCGTTTGAACCAGTGAGCTGAGTAAAAAGATCCACTTTCACCAGTATGGGTGGGCACCATCCAATCCACTGGGGCTCAAATAGAACATAAAGGCAGAAGGAGAGTGCATTCTTTCTCTCTCTCTCTCTCTCTCCCCTGCTCCTCCCCTCTCCCTCTTCCCTTAAGCTAGGACACTCAGCTTTTTCTGCTCTCAGACATTAGACCTCTAGATTCTTGGGCCTTTGGACTTACAACTTCACACCACCAGATTCTGAGGTCTTCACACTTGGACCAAATTATGACACTGACTTTCCTAGTTGTCCCAGTTACAGATGGAAGATAAGAGGACTGATCAGCCTCCATAAACAGGTGAGCCAGTGCCTTATGATAAATCCTCATGCTTTGTCTTTATATCGCCTGTTGATTCTGTTTCTCTAGAGAACCCTGACTAACATAGCCTCATACTTCTTTCAACCCTTAAGAGGACACCCCTGCCTGAAAATTTAGGTCATTTGTCTGCAGAAGGCATTCCCTTCTGATTGTGAATAAAGAGTGTGAGGAATCAATCTCCACTTGCAAAGAAAAAGCTGTTTTCAGAAATTATCCCCAAATGGAAACATTGCCAAACACGAACACTGTGTGAAGAGCAATATTGGGAATGAGTTTGTGTTGGAGGTATATCCTGTGTCAATTTACAACCTCAGAAGCTTACTGCTGGGTAGTGTAGTTTGGCGGTCCCAACTCAAATACCAGCAGGAGACAAGCACATAACCTAAATGAGAGAAGTTGCCTGGTCATAACAGAGCCATCAGCAGGAGGCAGACATCTAAGTGGGCAATTCTGGGCACAGGCAAATTCACTTCTGCTAAGTGTTGCCTTGACGCTCAGTGTTTTCAGCTTCTCCGGTTTATTAGGAGAGACTGGATTTTCATGTAAAATCCTTTTAAATACTTGCAACTAATTTAGCAAACGAAAGTACTATGCAGACTCAGTGGTTGCCGTGTTATAATTGCTAAAGCAGTTAACACACTTTTTAAAAAAAGAAACTGAGTCTCAGCAATAAGAAGTGATAGTTACGCAGAAAGTTGTCAAAGACAATTGTTCTAGACTTGCTTGATGGTAAAGTTTGTTTATTAAGTCCAAGTCTATGTCCACTCAACCACTAAAAATATTCTGATGGAACCAAGGAGTGGTAGGTAAATAATCTCAATTTCTCACTCCCCTTTAAATAGCATTGTAAGTATATCCACACCATACCATGACCTTGTAGTGGGTGGAATATACTTACTCATCCTTGACTTTGGGCTTGACCTTGTGGTAAGCTTTGGCTAAACATATCACAAGAGCTCAGGCAGAGGCTTGAAACGTGCTAACACGGTTGATCTTGTTTTATTCTGCCGTCACTATAGGAGAATATGCCCCATGGAGATGCTAGAACAGAAGAAGGTGACATCTGAGCCTAACTTGCAACCTGGAGATAAGTCAATGGAGTCTAGACAAGATTAACTGAACCCCAGTCAATCTGCTGCTGAGCACGAAATAATACTTATTTTTCTATTCTGCTGGGATGTTTGAGGTTGTGTGTCATGTGGTGAGAGCTGATGAATAAATACACTAAAGATTGTGCTTCTATTTAAACCAGAGGAAATTTAC
This sequence comes from Tarsius wallacei, assembly GCA_963574415.1. NCBI lineage: Eukaryota > Metazoa > Chordata > Mammalia > Primates > Tarsiidae > Tarsius > Tarsius wallacei. The sequence continues at coordinate 18,383 of CAUYQG010025711.1, forward strand.
ATCCTTAATGGAACTCCAATTGCCACCTCCTTCACGCAAGACATGTAACAACATACCACAGACTGGGTGGCTTAAACAACAGAAATTAATTTTCTCACAGTTCAACTAGAAGTCCAAGATCGAGGTGTTGGCAGGTTTTATTTCTCCTGAGCCCTCTCTCTTTGGCTTGCAGATGGTTATTTTCTCCCTGTGTGTACACACATCCCTGGTGTTTCTGTGTCCAGACACCAGTCTCATTGAATTAGAGCCCATCCTAAGGGATGTATTTTAACTTAATCACTTCTTTAAATGCCTTATCTCCAAATATAGTCACATTTTGCAGTATTGAAGTTAGGGCTTCAACATACGGAGTTTGAGGGAGACACAATGCAGTCCATATACCATATAGTTATAATTTTAACTGGGGTGGCCATTTCTTGTCCAAACCCAGACACACTGAGGGTGCTGAAATGTCAAACGACATAAGATGCTGGGATAACCAGTGTAAACTAGGGCAGATATATGGTCATACCATCCTGGTGGAGGAGGCACATTCAACCTCCTTCACTGGGGACCGAGGTCTGTCCCAACTGTTCTGACTAGTTTCAAAAGCTTGTCTCAGCTAACAGGCTGACTCAGGAAAGCCTCAGGTGAAAAAAGATTTAATTAACCTCCTTGAACACCACTCCCCAGACCTGCCTTGTCTGCTTTTTCACTTCTGCCTGTTGATCCCCTATCACCTCTCCTCAAAAGCTTGATATGAACATGGGCCTGATCCCTTGGGCAGCCTTTGTTTTTATGCTGCACAAGCCTTGAAGTCAGATTCAGTAGCACTTTGCATTCACCATGAGGAGCTAGGCATTCATGGGCTCTATGGATTCTATTCAAGATTTTCCATGGAGAATGAGAACAATGCTTCCCTCACTCACTCCACCTATAAGCCCAATTTAATTAAAAAGAGACCCTTCTTTTTCCTCCTTTCTCACTGGTGCCACCTCTCACACTTTGACACCCTCCCAAATGCTGATCCCAACAACTGAACTTTCCCATTAAGTGGCACACCTCTTGGAAGTGTAATCCGGTCTTTCTCTCTTCTCTTGCAGAGAACCCACAAAATCACCCAGTCCTACTTCAATGGATGTAGCTGGGGCATGAACAAGAAAGACAATAGTATAGAGACCCTGGGAATGACTCAAGGGGAATACTTAACATCACGAAGACACTTTTCAGTGGATCACTGATCACATAGCAGTAGTAAGAGTGGAATGAAAATTGGATAGCACCTAAAGCTAGAACATCAGGAGTATATGGGGCACCTTTCTTAGGATTCTAAATGACTCACCAGTGTGACCTTCCCTTGCTGAGCATAGGCAGCACACTTGTGTTTGTAGCAGGAGCAGGGCTTGTTGCCAATGCCATTAAAGGTAATGCCCAATGCGGCCCAGTTGCCCATGTTGTTGGATTACCAGAAACAGCTGAAGACTTTGGCCTTTTCTCGATAACAGAGACTCTCAACCTGGCTCACACATCAGAATCACATGGGGAGCTTTCAAAACTCCTGATGCTCAAATAGCACTCATAATCAATTAAATCAGGATCGTTGGAGGTGAGATCCAGTTATCAATACTTTGTATAGTTTTGCTGATTATTTCACAGTGCAGCAAAGTTTGACAACTAGTTCTCTAGATCCTGGCCACTCAAAGTGTGGTCAGTGGACAAACAGCACTGGCATCCTCTGAGAGCTTGTTAGAAATGCAGAATCTCAAACACCAGCCCAGATCTGTGAAATCAGTATCTGTGTTTTATATCCCTGGGTGATTCCTACTCACATTAATGTTGGAAGAGTGCTTGCTGTGTTAGATCAGCTGGTCTCACCTTTGGCTGCACTATAGCAACGCATGGGTTGCTTTTCAAAGGCTGATATACTGGCTGCAGAGCAACCCCATTCAGTCACAACCATGGGGGTGAGCACCAGGAATCAGGATGTTTTTAGATCCCTGTGGACGATTTAAATTGAGAACCACTGCTCTAGGCTTTAACATTTATCCGTGAAGCACATTTTCCCAGCACTGAAAATGCCAAGGGATTAATTGATCTGTGATCCATGGTGTTGCCCGATGCCACAGTGCCAGCCAGGAGTGATGTTAGATCAGAGGAGGTGTGCAGTAATTGGACTGTGAGTTTCTCTACTGCACTGGTCCTGTCTCGTTTGGAGAGAAACTCTGGAGGTTCTCGAAGTAAATAATAACAGAGTCAAAATGAGTGCCCAGACATTTTATTAGGAACCTACAGGAAAACACCTGCCAGAAGAAGATCTGGATCTGTCCCCGTTCTGCAGTTAACCTGGGATAAGCCACACCAATCTGCATTTGTGGGAAAACATCCCAAGTTGTGAAGGCCTAACTTAACTGGAAATGACTTGGGGATCATACCACCCTCTCTGGTGCTGTTGAATTTTCTTAGTCACACTCTCTATATAATACCATTTTTTATTACATTAAATGTATAACAATCCAAGTAAAATGGGTTGCATTGTGTCCCCCTAAAAAAAGGTATGTTAAAGTCCCAATCCACAGCACCTCAGAATGTGACTGTGTTTCAAAATAGATTGTTTATAGAAACAATTAAGTTAAAATTAGGTCATTAGGGTGGGCCCTAATATGGTATGACTGGTGTCCGTATAAAAAGGGGATGTTTGGATAGAGACAGACACATACACAGAGAAGGTGATGTTATGAGACACAGGGAGAACATGGAATGTGACTGTAGTGATGTCTCTCTGAGTCAAGAGTTGCCAAGGATTGCTGGAAAACAACACAAGCTAGGAAGAGGCAAGAAAGGATTCTCTACTGGAGCCAGCAGAGAGAGCGTGGCCCTACCAACACCTTGATTTCAGACTTCTAGTCTCCAAGACTGTGAGACTGTAGATTTCCATTGTTTAAAGCCACCTAGTTTTGGGTACTTTGCTATAGTAGCCCTAGTAAACTAATGCAACAAGGTGAAAAATGAATAACGATTGCATTCTCCAAAAATGCATCAAAGAAAAAGCTCAAGGTGGAAGAGGAAATCCTAAAACTGAATAGCTATTTTGAAAGATGATTTTTATTGATAAATGTAAGTACACAGATGCTTAAAAAAATAGCTGAAGAGCTCTTTGCTTAAAGATGTCATATTTTCCAGCAAGCAATGAATGGAACTTAACTTAGAGCCATTTGTGGAAATGAGTTTTCCTTTTCGAGATCATTAAAACATACATTGTTGCTCCTTATGCTAGTTTTATGATGCATGCCGGAATTCCAAATTAAATATTGTTTAGATGCTTATGTACCAAGAATTGTTTCTCAGGGAGATCCAAGAATGGGCAGAAGAACATCTCTTTGTAGAGAAACAGTGAATCTTTACTCAATAGGCAAAATGTATTTTACAGTAGGGTTTTATTACAATATCAAAATATTTTGACAGGCAAAAGACTGAATATTGAAAGACCTCTGTGTTCTACAAACCCTAATAGCAAGCACATTTGCCAAGAAGTTTGACACTGCCTTTTGAAACATGTTCATATCTTTTGTTTCATTCTTTGCTTCTGCGCCAGTAGACCTGGCAGTGCTGAATCCTAGGGACCTGGAAACCTTTCATATTTCCCCTCCCGAGAGCCACGGATGAAAGTACCCATGCTAACTTTGCTGAGCTTTTTCATCAGCTCCTGAAGTTTCTACAAAAGCATGTTGCTGACCAGGAAACTGGGTCAGGCAATTGTTCTGCAATAAAGATGATCTTTTGAAGTATCTCAGCAGTGGCCTAACTTTAACAGGAGTCCCATGGATCATGCTCTTCACAAATTGAGCCCAGGCCTCAGATATTATTTCTCCTGCTTTAATAACAATAAAAAAAATTTTGCCCTCCCCCCCACCCCACCTGCCTCTGGGCTTTCTGATTGATGAACCTATTCACTTAAACAGAGCGTTTAAAAAAAAAGCTTAAAATAATACAACCTCTTCTTGAAATATATTTGCCAAGAAAAGCTATCTTTAGAAACTCTGTGAAGTGAGTACATCTGAAATGCTGCCATGTTGCCCTAGGACGTCCACCGTGGACTTGGGCAGAATCTCTAAGAGGGGATTGGACTGTGGTTTAAACAGGATTCGATCTTTCAGAGTCAGAGGTATTTTCTAAGGTCTTGGGATTTCCCACCCACCTCCAACAGAGGCATTTTCCGCCTTAATTCCTCAATCAGGGAAGAAATAGGTTGTGGTTTTATTTTTATTTAAACTGACAACATTAGCATATTCAGAGTGAAATATGTCTAGCTCATCGGATCAGATACCCTTTAACGGGGACATGAATTATGAATCAATGAAAGAAGCTGTCACCGGCTATGTTGCCTTGATATTAATAACGTAAGCAGTCAATGTTGTAAGTAGCTGGGACACACTTTCCATTAAACCTACCTTGTCTTTCAGGAATGAGATAGAGACAGAGGAGGGAGAGAGGGGAGAAGGGTGAGGGTGGAATGGAGAGATGGGGGGATGATACTATTGATGAGGATTTCTTTTTACAGCCGATGGAATTCAAATAATTTACTTGCTACAGTCTCCAGCTAATGCAGGTTCACTCAGATCATGCAATGTGACCAGAGACATCATTACTAGATTAACCTTGTTGGTCTCTAACAAGGGTCAGCAAACTATGGCTGCTGCCTCTTTTTGTATAGCTTGAGTGAAGAATGGTTTTTGCATTTTTAAATAGTTGGGAAAAAATCAAAAGAAGAAGATTATTTTATGACACTTAAAAATACTTAAAGTTCACATTTCAGTGTCCATAAATAAAGCTTTATTGGAACACAGCCGTGACTTTCCTCTACACAAATATCTATGAATGCTTTTGTGCTACAATCGCAGTTGATTAATTGTAAAAAAGGCTTAAAATATTTGTCATTTGTCCCTTTACAGAAAGAAGTTCTCTGTCTCTCTGTATACTAAAATATACGCATTATATACATAGACATGTATATACACATGTGTGTGTATATATCAATTTAAATATCTGTCTATCTAAACATTTCTTTTCATACAAAGGCAAACCTTTCCCTAGCATCTTTTCTTCTCCTAAGCAAAGTAATATAAGCAGTGAAGCATAGTATTTGTACCTCTCTATTCTCTTATTCAATTTTCATCATTGAGAACAACCCTGATCAGATGCACAAAGAAATGTTTTATTCTACTGTGTGCTAACCTTGATAGAACACAAAATGCTCGATATTTACTCTGTCTGACAAGACAATATATTCACTCGGAGTCTGGCCATAATGGTATCTGGTATCCCTACAATAGCAACTTCAAAAGTGATATAAAAACATTAGTAGTAAGTATACTAGAACCTTAAATGCCCATCTGGAGTGGTGAAATTCATTTCCTATCACCTGTAGTTAAAAGGGACTTAAATTCTGTCTTTCAACTGGGGGGTTATTTAAGCTATATTTTAAATGAATATTCAAGGAAGGGCTTAAAGAACATTACTTCCAGTGGGAGCTCTTTGATCCTAGAATAGCAGAAGATCCTTTAATTTAATTTTTATAAAGTGACTAATGGGAACCTGGAGGTAGCCAACTCAACTTAATTTGGCAAATGTGTCTCAGATGGTGTGATATCATAAAGAATATATCTGGTCTTTGTCCCTGATCTCCAGCACAGAGTTTTAAAGGCCCTTGAAATTTTCCTGATAGGAGTATCTTTTGTTATTCATAATGAGCTCCTTTCCACTCTAAATTTATGCTAATGAGGTGCCTCATGGTGGGCTCTTGGATAGTTTCAAAGGAGTAGCTGGCCATACCATAAATACTAAGCAGGTGATTAGAGGGTTGAAATTTTCAGCTCCATCCCTGACCTTCCAGGAGGAAAGATGGGGCTGGAGATTGAATTCAAACACATGGCCAGTGAGTTAATCAGTCTTGCCCATGTAGTGAAACCTACGTAGTGAACCATGAGGCGTAGAGATTTTCCAGATCATTGAACATATCCATATACCAGGAGGGTGTGGTACCCTGACTCCATGAGTATGGACCCTCTGCACCCCTTTTTCTCCAGACCTTAACTTGTCTCTTCCACCTAACTGTTTCTCAGTTACATCCTTTATAATAAATGGTAATTGCAAGTATAGTGCATTCAATGAGTCCCATGAGTCATTCTAGTGAATTATCAAACCTGAAAGGAGTTGTGAGAACCCCTGAATTTGTAGCTATCTGGGCAGATGTGAAAGAAGCATGAGTATACCTGGGTCTTGCAGCTGGCATCTGAAGAGGGTGCAGTCTTATGAGACTGAGCCCCTTAATCTGTGGGGTCTGGGCTAACTCCAGGAAGTTAGTTAGAATTGAATTGAATCGTAGGACTGTAAAGCAACACACGCTCCGTGACAACATGAGCATACCCTAAATATGGCCCCAAGCGGGGGTTAGAGCCTGGGAAAGGGTCTAGAAGGCAGTCAAACCAGGATGTACCATTGTCTTTGGGCTCCATGCCTGGACATGCAGGTCCTGCTGAGGCCATGGGCAAAGTGTTTTCCACCCCTGTTGATCACATCTTGCAGCTATGCAGAGTGAATGCTCTTGTGTACCCTTACTTGAGGCAGTTGCCACCCCTCTCCCCGCCCTTCTTCCCAGGCTGCTTCAGACCAGATCAGGCACACCTAGATCAACACCCGTAAGTTTTGGTTACCTTTAGTTCATTATAATACTAAAAATCCCACCCCTAGAGAGAATTCACAGTCATCTTGTGTACATGCACGTATAAGCGTCTTCTCACATACTGTCTGTACACTAGAAATCCTACCTTTTTCACACTTAACTGCACAGTCACCCTACGTAAAATCCTATATAACCTGTATGTCTTTTGCAATCAGGGGCAGTTTTTTTCTGTCCAACAGGCCACTCTTGAATCATCTTCCCTGTAAGTATGTCCCTGAATAAAGCCTATGTTTTGTCTATTGTCTCTGGGTTATTTCTTTGGGCTTTCAGACACAGTGTCTTTCCTTTTGGGGTCTTTGGGTGTCCGATACGACAAGGACACCCAGTTGGTGTCACAGATTGTTGTCTAAATGCATATAGTAACTGTGGGCCAGATTCAATGGTAGTAAGGATAGAGAGATGGGGGAGACACTTCTCATTCTCAAAGAACTCACGACCTGGTTGTATAACTTTATAGCGTTTTGAAAATGTGATCCTAGCATAAGAGGATAAGCCCTTTCTCTTAAGGAGGGAATGATAGGAGCAAAGTGTAAGGCAGAAGAAAATGGCCCTTGGTTTTAGTGTGTAAAGTACATTGTAACCCGTGAAAGCTGGGATTCCATTTCCATGGCCATCCCGAAGTTTTATGTATGCCAGTTCTCATGATCTGTTATTGACTTTGTTTGTGTTCTTGGGATATATTTCAGGTTTATATTCTTGGGATATTCTTCTGTGAGAGGCTTATAGTGGTTGAAACCATTTGATATGGGAAAAAGAGGGAAAGATTTTCCTGGAGTAAGTGGATCCAGAAGTCCTCACTTGGGGCCAGTTATTCACAGGGACTCAGTGGGTATCTGAAGTCATTTGTGTCATATGGGAAATCATTTGTAAAGGGCAGTATTCTATGAGATGGGGAATATTTGGTCTTAAAATAGTGAACTGAGTAGAGAAGCCTATAACCTCAAGTAGGGAACTGTGACCCAAGAAGTATTGTCCCAAACTTCCTGTTTGGAGAAAGGGAACTTTGTTAAGTCAGCTTCTAGTGAAAGCTGGGTAGCGTTGGAGGGACAAGAAAGGAGCCAACAAGTGGGGAGATGTTGGCTAGAGAATGACATAACCATAGCAACAACAAAGTTGCAAAGAAGAGCTGGAAGGGGGATTGTGACAGTATTGGTCTAGCTATTTCAAGCAGAGAAAAATGTAATACTAGGACTTAGGTACTTAGGAAATGGTGGCTGGGTGGAGAAAGTAGGCTCCAGACTGGGCATCCCAGTAATAAATCTCAGTGCAGTGTTGCAGAAATAGCACAGCTGGGAAGAAGCTGCCTCTGCCGCCATGAAAGCAGAGGACAGAACATCACTGGCCCCAGGGCTGACTCTAAGACAGTGTCACCCTAGCTGCAGTGGTTCAGGACAGAGGAAGGTCAAACTCACTCATACAATGGACGTTGCACTACCCCTCTTCCTCGCTTTCCACTTCTCCCCACTTAATTCAGTACAAGTCATGGGAGAACCTAGGTTATATCTGCAACCCAGCTGCCAGAACATTTGGGAAATGTGGTTGGTAGTTTTCTAACTTCTGTGGTACAAATGGAAATTAGAGCAGATGTTGAAGGAGTGAACTAACCAACCATACATCCACGGGTTGCTGAAGGGATACTGGGACACTGGACTTCTTCGTCCTACTGTCATAAACTTGTACTTGAAAAACTTGGTCATTTTTATGTTCTTGAACGTTCAATCCACATCGGAGGTAGAGTTTACAAGGGGGAGTGGGATCCTTTCTGGGGGTCTGCATGCTAGTTGGTGGCATCAGAAACAATCTCACATGGGACAGAGAAGGGAGGGAAACAATTGAGGACTAAGTTTTCAATGCTGTTTTCCCACCTGAACATTCTAATCCTGAAGCTGTCCTCTGCTTCCATGTTAGATGGATTTATACAGTCTAATAAAGAATCCACTCTTCACACTTACATGTTACAGGTGTGGCCTCCACTTAGTGGAGAAATTCGAACTTCCAGTAGGTGAGCAGTTTCTTGGAAAATTTTAAGCTGTAGACATGTTTAATGCAATAATTAAATCATTGTTATATTTATGCAAGAACGCCTTGTTCATTCGTCTGTCATCTTCATGACTCTTAATTCTCACCCATTCAACAATCTTTTATGAAGTACCCACTATGTGCCAAGTACAAGGGAAATAAAGACAAAATGTCAGTTCCTGACCTAAATTGCTGAGTTTAATGATATTGGCAATCACCATGCCAAAACAATAGTGTTACTAATCCATGATTATCTGTTAATATTTTTGGAGAACTTAACAATGAGTCAGATGCTGTAATGCAGTAGCCCCAAATCTGAAAGTCCTTGTGCATAAGGTTTTTTTGTTTGTTTGTTTGTTTTTTTGTTTGTTTGTTTGTTTGTTTTTACATATTCCAAAGAAGTTACCTGGAGGTCCAGCAGGGAGAGACATTAGTTTATTACACTTACGGGAGGATCACAAATCACAGTAGATCAGTGATGAAAGAATCAAACCTTAGGACAGCACAGCAAACAGTTTTATAATCAAGCAAGTTAATTATTCAAATTTCTATACAGCATTTACAAACACATTGATTAAGAGTGATGACTTCGTTGTTGACTCCGTTGACTTTAGGTTGCTTAGTTACCTGCATCCCAAGACTCATTAACCCCAATGAATTGTTACGGGGATTATGCATGTCCTACAGAGACAGACTTGGCCAGGGGTTGTTCTCTGGGGCAGAAAGAAGCCAGATATGGGGGAAAAAGGAAATGCCTGAGTATTTACTCCACAGGTGCTATGCTTAGTCCTTTACTTGTGGTGATATGCAATCTATATAATAATCTTTGGGTATGATACTATCTATGTCCCATTTTCCACACTCCACCTGAGACAGAGAACTTACTTGAAGTTGACTCAGCTAGTATGTGACTGAAGGTTGGTTGGAGCCCTCCTACAAGACAGTGGAACTGAGCTATTGACCTTCTGCTGGGCTACAGACACGGGCGAAGCATTAGCCCATATTTCTTATTCATTCTGGGGAAAAGAATTCAGAGAATTGACTGAGAGTGAGCAGTTACAAATGAACATTTTAGGTGGAGTTAAATGGAATTGTCCAAGTAAGCAAGTAGGGATTCATGTGGGTGTGGAAGGATCGGTACACATACAGGCCCAGAAGGGCGAGAGGATATGGTACAATTTGGGCCTTGCAAATAGTTCTACGTGTTTCAGAGTATGGTGAGAAGGATGCTTTGTGAGACTTGGCAAGGAATTTAACTAAAATCAGAGGCATGGAAGTTTTCTAAGCAGATGAGAGATAAGATCTTTTACAAAGATACTTTGTAAACATCTTATATGTGGGGGAGGTTATTCTTAGAGCATGAACTCCCCAAACAAAAGCAAAATCATTACCTGCTACTCCTTGGCAAGAATTCAATACCTTATAGGTTCAATGTTAGTACAAAACACCTTGATTTTTAAAAGTCACTAAAGAATTCAATCTCCCATTGATTACTTTCTAGCACTAGCCAAAAACAATCTAAGATCCAGGGACATCTGAGAAGGCTACTATGGTGAGCATGCCTTTTCATTCTCTACTCTCTGTCCCTGTATCAGTGAAACTGGGTTGGTTATGATATGTCTTTCCTTTAGATATTGAGATGTGTTGATGAGATCTGGGATGAGCTACACTCCACACCATTCTCAAAGTCTAATGTGTCCAAGTTTCTCTTCTCCTTTAAGATCTGCAAGCTGAGAGATATCCTTCTGCAGGAACATATTGATTTCAGATCGCTGTTAAGGCAGTCTCAGGAAAAAGCGTCATTCCAGTTCTCCATGGTCCACTTCTGCAAATAAAGCACACGAGATCTCAGATTTAACAAATGGAGGACAGAGCTCTATGGGATGGCCGTGCTGCACAGGGGTTAGTGTTTTTCCTCTGGATTCAGTGGTACATGAAGTCAAATATTGACCTCAGCACTTGGAGGATATGTGGCCTTGTACAAGATATTCAACCTCTCTCCAAGCCTCAGTTTCTTTTTCTTTTTAATTTTAATTTTTATTATAAAGATGTGGGGTACATTTCAGGTTTAGGTATACAAACATTGATCATGCAGATACCCTTGTTGATGAGGTATGTCCTTCCCTCCCCTAGCAGTTTCCTTCAACTGCCAATGCCACCCTCCCTCCCCTGATGATTTCCCACTACTGTCAATCGCTTTCTTATAGTATTATAATTGTTCAAGCTCCGCTTACGTGTGAGAACATATGGAACTCTTTTCTTTGTTTCTGTGATAAATCACTGAGTATGAGCTACTCCAAATCCATCCAAGTTGTTGCAAAGTCCATATATTTGTCCTTCTTTATGGCTGCATAATATTCCATTGTGTATATGTACCACATTTTTTTTGCCTCAGTTTCTTCATCTGTATGAGGCAAAAATAACACCTCCTTCACAACATATGGGTGACCAAAAGAGATAATTCTTGTAAATGATTAACACGGTGCCTACGACAAAGTAACTACTCAATAAAATGTTTCTTTATTGTTGCTGCTGCTGTTTTTGTGCACAAAGAAGGAAATGGCAAAAATGGACTGAATTTATGTTCTCTCACAGTCCAGTCCAGGCCAGGATCATTGCAGGCTCCTGGCACTCCTTCCCTCCCCTAGAAAACTGTGAATAACAGTGGGATTGCTGTGGTGATGCTTCTCAGCCATTTCTTGACTAGGCTTGATGCAATCTTACTCTTCTGTCCTTTGAAAGACAAATGGGGAATTGGGTAGGGGTCTCACACATTCTCTCAGAAAGACATGTGACCTGCAGCAGTTCCCTCCACTCCACCCCAGGCAGGGTGTCATTCTTCTATGACATAATGCCATATCTGTCCTTCCTCTTCCCTTCACTTGTCCAGCCAAAACACAGTCAACTCCCCACTGCTACAATGGAAATGGGGCTTCGTTTGTATTGGCTTAGTTGCTCTTAAAGCCTCTTTAAAAAGCTAGTATCCGGCTGGGCTCGGTGGCTCAGCCTGTAATCCCAGCACTTTGGGAGGCTGAGGCGAGTAGATTGCCTGAGCCTGCGGGTTTGAGAACTCCCTGGGGCAACTTGGTGAGACCTCGTCTCTGCAATAAATAAAAAATTAGCCGGCATGGTAGTGCGCACCTATATAGTTCTGGCTAATTGGACGACTGAGGCAGAAGGATCGCTGGAGCCCAGTAGGGCAAGGCTGCAGTGGCCGGGAGCATGCCACTGCACTTGCGTCTGGATGACAAAGTGAGACTCCAAGTCAAAAAAAAAAAAAAAAAGCTAGCATCTAATACATGGCCCATCTTCTTTAACTTAATCAGGGAAGGATGAAATCATGTTAGAATTTTTCAAAATGCCAAACTGGTGTTGCTGTCCTGAAGAATAGTATTGTTATTTCTGTAAAGTACCACACATGCTAAATCAACACATACTCAACATCTAAACCTCAGCACATCATGAATAATTTTTACTTTTTTTTGAAGGTGAGATGATCATAAATAATATTTCTAGAACTCCCTCTCCTTCCACTGTCACAAACACACACAGGCTAGTTTCTGCTCTCTTTTTTTTTTTCCTTAACTTTAGGACATCTAAACTTATACACATAGAACACAGAGCAAGAAACAACAAGTAAATAAACCAACACATAAACAAGCAATAGGCTTAGGTCAAGGTAACTGAGTTCTAGCAACAAAAGGCAAGTAAGAAGTGAACATATCAGATAACTCCAGTTTGCTTCTCAGTGCTCTCTGCACCAAGTACTGTTCAACAAATGCTTATTAAGCACCAGTGATGCACCATATATGTTGGGAATTACAAAGCCACGTGTTTGCTTCTTCAAAGAGTTTATAAACTGATTGATGATCCACACCTTGGTACCCTGTTAAAACTGGCAAGTCCTCTGCCTCATTTCTTGTGTATATCAAGGTGGCAAGCAAGCTAATCTGATAACATGCTGATGTGCCTGTGGCCTTCTGTGCTGTCTCCTTTTTTTTAATCTGCAGGATAGTAGAAATCTGAGTAAATTGTGATAATGTCTTAATTCCAAAAAAATATCTCTCAAAGTTGATGGCAGGCCTGTGGGCAGAAATTTTTGAGCAAATGGAGAGCTCTCAAATCTTGACTTCACTACTTATATGCAAGACAGACTTTGAGTTGCAAAGTAGGATGACCTGGGCTTTGGGAAGTGGTTGGATTTAGTTTTTTTGATCAGTCTGCAAAAGTGCAATTTCAGACACTGTACATCTATAGATGTTAAGTTCTTCTGAGTAATTTATGAATTCCTGGAAACTCAAGTGCTGAATTACACTATCCTAGAAACTGATAGAAGTGACTCTTAAGCAGTAGTGTTGAATCATAAGTCAGAATTATAATGCTAATGGTGAGAATCAGTCAGTAAGTCTCCATTTTATGGGAGGTTTATTACATCCATCAACAATTGTTCTTTTCTTTTTCAAGAAGCAGAAAGAAGCAAACAAAAAGAGGCAATAGAAAGGGGGTGGAATACAGATTGCAAAGTAAGTGGAAAACACTTGAACATGTAGAAGATAAGAGAAGATCCTAGGCTTTGTGATGCTAACCTGGGTCAGGAATTATAATGTATGATTTCATCAGCCAGAGATGAAACACCTTCTCTAAAACCCAGGACATGTGCCTTTAGATACCTTGCATTCTGAGATCTTTTAAAGGGAAGCCACTGATACCTGCTTTAGCATCTGCATAGGAACCTGTGGGGGGACTTTGGGGTATGCGTGTGGGAGGGAAGTTGGGATATATCATTTCATGAAATATTAGAAATGAAATATAAAAAGGGAAAGATTTAATAGATGAACAACCCATAAAGGGGATTGTAAGACTGGGGTTTTACAGTGACTTTTTTTTACGTTGTCATACATTTGAAGGTTTTTGTTTTTGCTTTCAATGGATCCTTCCTCAGACATAGCTGATATGGACCTATGAATCTGCATTTTTAGCAAGCTCTCCCAGTGAGACAGGTGCAGGTGCCTTGGGACACATTCTGAGTATAAGGTCTAACACTTGTGATGTCTTTATTGACAATGTCAACACTGCTAACTGACTGTCACATGATTAATGTGGAAGTGTTGGTAAACGCTCCATAGTTTTCTCTTTATCAATAGACAATACTATCCATACAAAATTAGCTCTTATTTCCTAAGTACTGTTTGATAGGTCAAAATTTTATATAACCCCCTTCCAGTTTAAAAATTAAGCCCAATTGGAACTTGGCAATTACCTAGAATATGGCTGTAATAAAATGGATGTGAAAATAGATGATGACTTGGAAATAATAAAATTTTAAAGCTTAATTTAGTCATAGCAAGAAAGACATCAATGACATTTTTCAATTTGAGTCCCACTTTTGGTCTAGCCCAAGGTTTCTATGAGTGCTCATGTATTTTTCCCAGCATTTGAATAATCTCTGTATGCTTTCAGGACTGAGAAATTATCTGAGATACTCTCAGCAAAATAAGAAGTAGAAATCCAAGGAATAACAGGCTGTCCCATATAATCCTCTGCATTCTTGAAAGCGACAAGTCTCTAAATTTGAATCCTTTGCCTTAAAATATCCTCACTAGAAGACCATAGTTTCTGAAAGTTAGAAGCTGGCAAAGCAAAGATTTTGACAGTTTTCACACTGATTAACTTCAGGGTAAGAATAATGATATGAGCTGAGTTTAAATAAATGTAATTTGTGTGAAATTTTAAACTGAGTTAAGTTTTCTGTGAGCACTCAAAATATTGTTCTTATTCCAGGGAGAAATGCCTTTACCTTGAAATCAGAAGAGCAGTTTAATGAAGGCAAGCTATTAATGAAATAATGGAAGGAGAATTTATTAATAAGACCCTTGGCCCAGTGCATATGCAAAGGTGTCAGTCAGACAGGTGGCAAAGGTGATGTTGCTGTCAGGGTCGGTGCCATTCAAAGCCTGGGGGAACAGACATTGAAGGTCAACAATTGCCTCCATGTGGAATAAAAATGAGCAAGACTAAGTGGTACTTCAAACTAAGTCATGCAATAAGGGTAACAAAAATTAAGCTATTAAAATGACAAGGATTCTGTCTGTTCCTTCTCCTACTGTTATAAGTCCTGTACCCATGGCTCTGGAAGAATTCGGAGCCGCTATGAGGTGGGATTTAAAAATTAACTTTCTTCTCCAGTCACATTGATATAGGTAGAAGAAGAATAAAAGTCATCTAGGGTTCATTCCAAACTCTTGACTTCAAAATCCATCACCTCACCTAGGGACTTCCTTCCAAGAACGAATGTCTAGATTTTTTTTTCCTTTGCTTCCTTCCATTACAAAGATCTCCATGCCGATTTCCCATTTCCTTCCCCATTTCTAAAACTTAACCCAAAATGACAGAGATTCCCAAAGACAGAAATGCCACAGTGACAATGGCTATATAGACTCAACCCAATTGAGTGAATTGGAAGGATAAGACAGAAGGACAATGACACTCTTCAGATATCTGAAAGTCTCCAACAGGAAATTGGCTTCATTCTGGGTAGACTTAATGAAACGTACTAACCCATTGACGTCATACACCATTTTGCCTCATTATAAGGGAAATTTTCTAAAAGGTAGAACATTTGGCATCACCATGAGTCTCTTTGGGATAGAATGTTTCACCCGTGCAGGATGACTATTTATTGGTATGTTTTAGCAAAAAGTTAAAAAGCACTGAATGGGAACTTGGAAAAATGACCATTTTGTTCTTTGTCACCCTGAGATTATGTGATCACATGAAGCATTGATTCTGATAGACAACAAACAACCTGATCACTCAGACACTTCACTGGATTTATACGTAATTAGATCTTTATCACTGTCTCCCAGCCTCTTGCAACTCTTAGTAGTTTTACACAACGAAAAAAAAAATCCAATCCTTATTTTAATTTTTATTTTATTCTATTCTACAGTCTGCTATTTTATGGACAACCATTGAGCTGTATTTAAAAGTTGTAATACATTATTCTTATTATTGGCATGGGGTTATAACATAGGCTCCTTGGAAGTTCATTGCTATGCGGTCATGGTGTTGGCCTGGAACATGCTAAGGTTGCTACTCCATGGAAGATCATGTGTGAACTCTTGAGTCTTATCATATGTTCTTATGATACTCACTTAATTAGAAAGTAGTAACCGGGCTCGGTGGCTCAGCCTGTAATCCTGCGCCTTAGGTGGCTGAAGTGAGTGGATTGCCTCTGCCTGTGGGTTCGAGACCCGCCTGGGCAACTTGGCAAGACCTCATCTCTACAATAAAATAAAAAATTAGCCGGGCATGGTAGCGCGCGCCTGTAATTCCAGTTGCTTGGAAGGCTGAGGCAGAAGGATCGCCGGAGCCCAGCAAGTCAAGGCTGCGGTGGCCGGGAGCGGCCACTGCACTCCAGTCTGGGCGACAGAGTGAGACTCCAACTCAAAAAAAAAAAAAGTGATAACCTTCAACCTTCATTAATCAGTCAACACATAATATGTGCTATGTAGAACATGTTGCACTAGACATCATGAAGAGTATAAATATGTATATAATATGGGCGTGGTGTCAGGAAACTTGTAATTTGGTTGGGAAAACCAAAACCGCATTATAAAGCAGAGGACATAATGGGAATAAGTCACTGACTACCGAGGTGTGTCATCAACACATTGATAAGGAGTTTTGCTTTTTAATAAAATAAATACACACAAGATAAAAAAGAAACAAATAATATAAAAAGACTGACAAACAAAGCAGAAGACGTTTGAAGCACTCCATAAGACACCTTCCAGAGTCAGAGTTGCTTTTAGTCACTTTTTCTTCTTTCTTTCTTTCTTTCTTTCTTTCTTTCTTTCTTTCTGTCTGTCTTTCTTTCCTTCTTTTCTTTTTTCTTTTTTTTTTTTTGCTATTGCTGTATAGCTGTAGATGATAATCAAGTTTGTTTACTATTCCACACATCTAGCAGCTGGTTAAAGAACAAATTCAGACTTTTTATACTGAAGTATTTTATAATGAAACATGGCTTGTGGTCTACTTCCCAAAATGTCCTATCTGTTAAATCATTACTGGTGAACATGACATAACCTCTTCATTTTTGCATTTTTTAATTCATTCATTCAATAAATCTCTATTGAGCACTTATGATTTTCCAGGTTCTATGCTGGGCATTGGACATAAAGTGCAGACCAATATTGGACTCATGGAGCCTATTTTTGTTCTGAGCTGACAGCCTCTTTGCTTTTATCTGTGGTCTAGCCACTGAGAGAGATATTAAACAGATTATTATAATTGTACAGTGTGCTATGAAAAAGTATAGGATAATTTGCAAGTGTGGTAGAAGGGTACCTTCAGGTTACCCTGAAGATCAGGATATTTATAATTGACTCAACTTTTATCACTTTCTCCCAGAATCTTACTGCTTTTACTGGTTTTAAGAAATGAGAATTTCATTTATTATTTTGATGTTGACTTTATACCCTACTATAAGCAGCTTCTTTGAGGAAATGGCATTTAAACTTAGACTTGAAGGGTGAAAAAGAGTTAGGTAAGGGGTTGTGAGCATGGGATGGAAAGAGTTTTCCAGACAGATGGAATCATCATAGAGAACTAGCATGTCTCATTGAATAAACAGGAAGTGACTTAATGGAACGTGACAATCAGAGGTACAGTTATTTCATCCTTTAAGTGTTCTTCAAAATTCTCCAGTTATTTAATTTCTTAAAAATAGAACTTGCAAGTTAAAGAAAGTCATGCCATCCTTCCCCTCAAATAAGGAGGCGATAGATAAATGATATTAAATGATACTTGTCAGACATCCCTCTCAGCTCTGTGAGACACATGTCCTAACTCTCTTTTTGTGGACCGTCAAACCTCTGTACCCACTTACAAAGAGATTTGCTATTTCATTGCAGATTACTTCAAATAGCTAATGAAAGTCATCTGACTTGGAGGCCAACACAAAGCTGGTCTAACAGCATGTGCAGGAGCAGAACAATAATATGCTATTCAGAACTCAAAGCTTCTCCATGTCCTCCTGCACGTCACATGCAAGATTCAAGAACTGGGAGACAGCTGAGTGAGCATGAACATATCGCTTTTAAAGCTTCCATTTCTACCTCTCCCTCCAGCCCAAGCACTGTAGAAGTACAGGTGAGAGAGGAGAATTATGGATTGAGTGTGAGTCCCAATGCAACACTTTTAGGTGCTATTCCTCCTTTAAGCATCAGTGAATCTAAGAACTGAGAGAGGGAGAGAGTACAGGTGTGTAACCTTCCACTTGTTCTCCCTACAAAAACCCTTTTGCAGTGCCTTCTCCCTCCTTCCTTCTAATTTCCTATTTAATGTATGGCAAGGTAGAAAGAAGAAAAAAGAGAGTCAGCCCGGGATAAAAATAGTTTGTATATGCCTACTTTCATTTCTTGGAGAAATTCTGGCATTTGTTAGTATATCAAGAGTCTACATGGAGGAAGATGAACGAAATGATGATGTGACAGTTATGGGCAAAATGGGGTCATGTGAGTATAAAGCCCATGGATAACAGATACAAACAGGGACTCATGGTATAGTTTATGGTAGAATGTTGAATTCCTCCATTGCTTCGCTGGATCCACACATCAACCTATGATTATTTCATGTTTGTCAATAGTTAATTGTATTTATTTAGGTAAATTTCTTAAATTTTATCTAATATTAACTTAATGAAATAGAGTGGAAAGTAATTTCCTCCTAATTTCTGAGAAATGCTTGATCTTCCAGTTAATAATATTTCTAGAATTCAGTTATCATAACTCTAAAGCAAGTTCAGTCATGTAGTATAAGCAACATATATCATTTAAAAATTTGCAGTTGTTTTTTAAAAAGTAAAAATAAATAAAATTAATTTAAGGACACGTTTTATGTCATTCAATATAACCCAGCTGTTATCATTTCAGCTGATAATCAACTTGAAAAATTATTGACACATTTTACATTTCTTTATGCTGATTTCAAGATTTAATCTGTGTTTTACACTTGAAACACAGATCAAATTGAATACTAAGCTTTCATCACAAATACTTAATTTGTTTTTAGACTTTATGAAATTTATAGTTGAAAAAGTGAACTCTTGGTGAGGAAATAGAAAGATTAGAGATTGGGGTAGAGAGGGATGAGTATGCAAAACACAGAGGATTTTTAGGATAGAGAAACTATTCTGAATATCTTACTATAGCATGGTATGATAATAGTGGATATATCATTATACATTTGTCCAAACCCAAAGAATATAAATATACAGCACCAAGATTGAACCATTCTGTAAACTATGAGCTTTGGGTGACAAGGATATGTCAGCGCAGGTTCATTGATTTTAACAAACGGATCGTGCTGTTGCAGGAAATGTCGATGGTGGGGATGGCTGTGTATTTGTGGAGGCAGAGGGTGTACTTTGTAGTCAATTTTGCTGAGAACCTGAAACTATTATAAAATATAAGATCTGTTAAAAATCAAATTATGAACTGACACGTGAATTTCCTCCTCAAACTTTGATTCTAACTTTTATAACTCTTCTGAGACTCTTAATGTATGTTTTATATAATGCAGCATATGGTTTAGAATTTCTATGATATTTTGTGATTTTGAAACTTTTTTCTTCCCTTTCAGTCTTGTCAACTACTGTGTAAACTCCTCAAAGCCAAGGCTAGGCTCTCGTTTCATAGTGTATGTTCATAAATTGTGCTTAATTTGTGTGTAATTATTTGTTTCTCTGTCAGTCTTCCCTCATATGCTCTAAGCATTTCCAAGCAGAAATTAAGTCTTACTTAAATTAGTAACCTGAAGGTTTAGTAGTCAGATGTAAAATGAGTCTCAATACATGTTTGTTGAATAGGGGAAAAAAATTAGATTCACATAGCCAAGTTGTTCCAAACATACCTAAAGTTAATAATGGAATTGAGCATCAGTTTTTAGGTTTAAATTAATTGAAATGAACTATAATTAAGATGCAGTTTCTCTGTCAGATTAACAATAGTCAAATGCTCATGAGTCACCTGCGGTTAGTGGCTATCATACTGGACACACAGATTGAAATGTTATTAAAAACTGAAAAACAGAAAAATGTATACCAGCTCCAATATCTTGTAAACCAATTCTCTTTTTCTCTTCCCAGGCTATGAATTTATAAATGATGTATATAATAAGGATCTATAAAATTTTTTAGCCTGCCGAATCATATCAACAATAAATTACTGTCACCTCTTGTGTTTCTGTATTTGCAGTGACTCATTCACTGGGATTCCCACCTTCCTGTCAAATTGGGTCATGGTGAAATCAGCAAAGATTCATTAGCATTTCAGATTACACTACCACTTCATGCAGCATTCTAGAGCAAATTTGCTTTTGTAATTACAAAGACTTGCACTTTGAAATGGATCATTAAAAAAATTCCTTAATAAGAACAGTTTTACTCTTAGGAGCCTATGGTGGGGAGATTCCTCAGTAAAATCCTCCTGTAGCACAAAGTGATTTTCTCTCATCTGAGCTCGTCACCTCTCAGCTTCTGATTAGACTCAAAGTAGGAATGGATTTTCCTTAGCCTTCCTTGGAAGATTAACGCCAGTGATTTTTCATAGTTTTACTTGTGGAAGTAGATGGGAAAATGCAGATTTAAACAAACAAAATGCGTTGCAAAATAAGTGCATTGTTACACACTTGTTTCAGGGATCAACAATATCCCAGTACAGACAAATTGGATGCCTGGATCTATACGTACATGCACTGTGAAGCCAAGTGCTAGATGAGGGCTGCTTTCCGGATCCTTTTGTTCTGTTACAGTAATTTCAAATACCATGGCATCTCCTATCAGGACTTGCAGACTTGGGGTGGACAGAACAGTAGATATCAGGCCATTTGGTTCATTTCAAAAAGCACTGATTTGAAACATAAGACATTGATTTGTGTGCATCATGGAACAAAAAGTACATAAGACATAGCCCTTGACTTCAAAGAAAGTTGAGTGCCCTGATGAAGACAGGATGTTTCGAGCATACTTTTATATTAATAGTTTCATATTCTGGGCTTTAGGGGATTTTTCTTTTTTTTTTTTTACTTTGCTTTCTTATATTGAGAAACAGAAACTAAAATACTACTAGATGTTCTAGCACATTATCTTCCACTTCTCGTGTCCTAAAAATTCTGGGCAGAATTAGATTGGACAAGCTTTGTCAGCATCTGTTATTGCTTCAGTTTAAATTCAAAGCCTCTTCCAGGTCCTGCAAGGTAACTACATGATCTTGTCCCCGTCCATCTCTCCAACTTCCTTTCTCTCTTGCTTTATTTTTCTCCAGCAACATCAGACTCTTGCTCTTCCTCAAACACACCAAAGGGCTCATGACCTTTGT
Organism: Tarsius wallacei; assembly: GCA_963574415.1. NCBI lineage: Eukaryota > Metazoa > Chordata > Mammalia > Primates > Tarsiidae > Tarsius > Tarsius wallacei. The sequence continues at coordinate 39,500 of CAUYQG010025711.1, forward strand.
ATTGTCTGTTCTTTCTGCCTGGAATGTCTTCTTTACATAGCTGACTCCTTTTCATCAGTCAGTTTTGTTCTGATATGACATCTCTCCAAGGATACTTTCTCTGATCACCTTGTTTAAAATAAACTTCCTCATCTCCAGGTTCTCTCTAGCCTCTTTCCTTTTTATTTTCTTCACATGACGTAGCACTACTTGTATTTATTTACTGGTATCTAAGAGCCATGATAGAAAGGACTTTGCCTTATCCAGGCTATATTCCCAGTGACCCACAAAATAGTAGGTGTCTCATATTAGGCACTTGTTTTAGTCCATTTTGGTTGCTATGAAAAATGTCTTAGACTGGGTATACAAACAAGAAAAAATAATTTCTCGCTGTTCTGGAGGCTGGAAAGTCCAAGATCAAGGCTCCAGCTGATTCATTGTCTGGTGAGGGTTCGTTCTCTGCTGTACTGATGGCGCCTTTTCACTGTGTCCTCACATAGTTGAAAGGACTAGCTGGTTCTCTGGGGTCTTTTATAAAAACACTGATTTATCCTTTTACATGTTTGACCTAATCACCTCCCATAGAACCATCTTTATCATGATGACTAGTTTTTAACATATGAATTTGGAGTGTAGGACACAAACATTCAGAATATAGCTATGCCCAATCAATATTTGTTGAATTAATTGTTTTGCTTGTTCTTCCATTCACTACTTGTGTAGTTCTGGATAAGTCACATGACATCTTTTAATCATGGTTTCTTCACTCATTGAGCTTCACATAGATCTAATTAGATAATATCTGTAAAATAAGAAAGTTGTCACATATATACACAATGTACACAAGGTAAGTTGTTATTTTTCCAACTAAGATTAGCTGTATCTTTAAAAACCGTTTCAACTTCTCTAGCTTCAGAAAAACCTAGTTTCTGCTTTGCACAGAAAAAATGAGTGGCTCATGCTCTGAATCTCAGCCATCAACTGGCAGTGTTCGGGGGATATTCTGTAAAGCTATTCCACCTCCAAGAACCACAGTTATGGGTTTTTTAAGGAAGGAGCAGAAACTAGAATGTTGTGATGGTGACTCACCCCCAAGGATGCCATGGCCTTTTGTGTGTCAGTTGGGTAGGCCAAAATGGCTTTGGAATTTCCCTGTCCCATCTCAGTAACTTTCTGTCTGCAGAGTTACTTTGTATTTAGCCACGCGATTTTGTCAGCATGGGCCTTATTCAGCTTCCAAAAGATGTATGTAAGAAAATTGAAAGTGAAGGGCAGCCAGCAGCCACTTTTTAGATAACAACAGTAATGATGTGGTAAATTGGCAAGATTCATTCCAATGAAGCCACCTTGTATTAAATGGGACCTACTTAAAATAATTCTACAGCTCGGATGGATATCATCTGCAAACTAATGGCTATATAGAAACACACCAAAATGAGAATGGCTAAATTCTACTCTTGAATTTCAACAAGGTTCACACGACGTACAGGAATGAAAACAAAGTAGTAACTGATTGGTTTACAGTGCATACTAATCGCAAAGTCACTAAAACATTTCCATTCGCTTAAATTGATGGTGGTACATAACCACGTGCTAATAAACAGAGGGAAAGCAGCTTGCTGTGTACAGTCACTCCTTAGGAAGGTTAACAAACTACATTAACCATTCACTCATCTGTAACTCGTAATTAATCACTCCTTGAAAATTACATTGTATAATAAATGAGGACAGACATGATTCATTAAAACTTCTAATTAATTCTATTTAATACTATTTCATAGTTCATTGATAAGTGCTGAGAGAAGGATTACACTGTAGGATATTTGATGGCTTGCTGCTGAAGAAGTAAATAGGGAGAACATTATCTAAAATGAAACATGAATACTTGCAAATGAAAATGTCAGATGTTTATCACTGCAGCGCCTGGTTCTGTACTCAAGGGTCTGTCAGCATTACCAGTGGAAAACTCCATTTTCAGGAGTATCAATAGGTTGTAAAATCTCTGCTAGGTTCAACCTTGATGCTCAGCATCTTGGGCTGGGAGTGAGCTGAGTCTACTTTGTTTTTCTAATAAATGTCCATGTCTGTTTTGTGGGCTAATGACAAGACTATTGTTATGCAGGTCTTTACACATTTGAAAGAAGGCCCACTTATATAAGAAGACAAATACTTGATAGGCAATTATGGTTTGGGGGTCATTTAATTTCACTGTGTGTGTTTGTGTGTCTGTGTGTGCATGAGTGTGTGTGTTAAACTAGACATTAAAATAGAAGGGATATATTAATGTCAAAAAAGTTCAGTGCATTAACTATAACGTACTATTTTTCAGAGAAGAAAAACAGACTGTGAAGTATGTAGCTTACAGTCTGGGTTGAGGAGAAGACAATTATTACTAATAAGTGAATAAGGTAGACTGGGCATGGTGGCTCATGTGTGTAACCCCAGCACTTTGGGAGGCGAGAGGGTGGTTTGAGCCCAGGAGTTTGAGGCCAACCTAGGAAAGACCTTGTTTCTACAAAAAATAAAAAAGAAGTAGCTGGGTGTGGTGGTGATGCTTGCCTGCAGTCCCAACTACTTGGAAGGCTGAGTTGGGAGGATTGCCTGAGCCCAGGAGGTGAAGGCTGTGGTTAATCATAATTGTTCCACTGCATTCCAGCCTGGGTAACAGAGTGAAATCCCAACTCAAAAGAAAAAAAAAGTGAATAATGTATATTCTAAAATTTAATTATGAGATAATATATTGTTAGTTTTTTTTCTTTGCCAACTTCATAGTATTTCTCCAAAATTTGTTGTAAGTAATGGTTATAAGTATGTTATAAGTATACTTTGTTTTGAATATGGTTTTCATGAAAAGATGCTCAACATCATTAATCATTGGGGAAACAATAATTAAACCATTATAAGATACCAATATATAACCATTAGACATTAAATTGACGAAGATTGACAGTATCAAACACTGGAAAAATATTGAATGGTCATATACCACTGATGAGAATATAAAATGGTAAACCATTTTGGAAAACATTTGCCAATTTAAAGAAAAATGATAAACACGTCTCTACCACATAACCCAGTCATTCTACTCCTATAGATTTACAGAAGAGTAAACACTTGTTCAGAAAAATACTTGCACGTGAATTCTCAGGCAGTTTTATTCATAACGACCCCAAATCATAAACAAGTCAAATGACTATGAACGATTGAATGGATAAACTAAATGTGGTATATCCATATAACAATGTAATAACTCTTAGTGGGAAATGAAGAACTAACAACTGTCAAGATGGATGAAAAAAGACACAAAAGACCACAGAGGATATGAAAATCTAGAACACGCGAACTCCTCCATAGTGACAAAGATCAGACCAAGCATTGTCTGGAGTTGCAAGCAAATGGAAGGTTAAAGTACAAAGAAGCCCATGGAATCTTTTGGAAGTGATGGAAATGTTCTGTGTTATGACAATGGCAGTGGTTCAAACTGTCACCACTCATCCAATTTTATGCTTTAAATGGATGCAATTTATGGTCAGTAAATTACCTTTAACAAGTTGATTTTTAAAAAAATGAGTTGTAAGTCTGGTTGATCCATCTCCCAATCAAAATAATAGAATTTTTGTGTGTGTGAACAATGACTTTGAAGCCTTAACAAATTTACATCTACCTAAGAGCGGGTAAGACGGAGAAGGTTGGTGTTCTAGGGAGGATGCAAGTTCTGAAGAGTACAAAGCTGTTTTCTGGCCCTGCACAGACGGGCGTCTAATTAACATGTTTTGTTCTTCAGGCAAGCTGATTCTGCAACTTGTTTCTCAAAATGAGTTACTTTTTCAAATGCTGAACTACAGTGTGCCCCCAAACACTACCCTTTCTTGTGCTGAAAGAGGAACTCAGTGATAGAATCGCTGCGGCATGGTCCAAAGAATGGCAGTTTAAGCATTAGACCTGTGCCCTGTGCCTGCTTACGCCTGTAAAAAAAAACCGGACTTTTCAGGCTTTGACATCCCTGCACATGTTTCCTTGTCTGAAGAAAGAAAAAGAGGCTGAACTGGCTCATGATTTAAAAACGGTGTCTTGAAGCTGGAGGGTTTGGAGGTGAGTGTGTAAAAACTCACCAGGGACTTTTAAAGGAGTGAGGGGAGTGCGTGGAGGGGGCATTCAAGGTACTAGGTCTCTGATTTTGGCTTTTAAGGAGTCTACTGCTAAAATAGCATTTCTTTGAAAGTTGTAGATTACAGGATTTGATAATATGGGAGATTCTAAACCAGTATTAAACAATTCAAAAAGGAGGAAACTCACGAAGACATTAGTCTTCATTAACACTTTTTAACACGCTGGGATCATGCTTAATAATGCACTTTTTCAACTAATATTCTTCATAATGACACCATCAAATTTTTTTTTTTTTTTTTTTTTAGTCAGAGTCTCACCCTATTGCCCAGGCTGGAATGCAGTGGCATGCTCACGGCCACCGCAGCCTTGACTTGCTAGGCTCAGGTGATCCTTCTGCCTCAGCCTTCCATGTAGCTGGAATCACAGGCATGTGCCACTAATTTTTTGATTTATTGTAGAGACAAGGTCTCACCAAGTTGCCCAGGCTGGTCTCAAACCCCTGAACTCAGGCAATCCTCTCGCCTCCACCTCCCAAAGTGCTGGGATTACAAGCATGAGCCACCATGTCTGGCAATACCATCAAATTTAATTAACATTTTCCTAGAAGAAAAGCAGATAGCTTTAGAGTTCTTCAGTTTACTTTACAGAACACTTTCAAGGCATGATTTTTGCAGTTCTCAAAGTCAGAGCCAGTGCTCATGAAAACATAGCAGAAATGAGTAAAAATTAAAAAGGCAATAAATCTTATATGATGTTAAATTATTAACTTGACCTATTTTTTTCTCCTTACAGATTTGACCTTTTAGTGGACTGAATTATCCACTCATTTTCAATTAAGTTTCCATATGGCAAATTGAAGCTGACCCTGTTACAATTAGAAAACTACACAGAAGGAAAGACACCATAGATATTGTGAGAGAAATTATGTTTTTATGTATTATGTACTTAGTTTTCTTACCCTTCCTCCTCAGATAAAAAGAAAGAAAAAGAAAAGAAGAAACAGAGATTTGTTATATTGGATAAAATGGATGATCAACTAATTACCAAAATAATTATAAACTCTTTCCTATCATGTCTTATTTGTTCCACTAGCCTATGTAATTGATGTAGTTTCTCTGTGAAGCCTATGAAGATATTTTATTTAGGTGTTAGGTATTTCAACAAGACCTCGTCATTATTAGGAGGCAGAAAAGTAGAACAAATGTTAGCCTCAAAGGAAGTAAACCTGGCTGTTTGGTTTCTGCACTTACTAACTTGGGCACGTCATTTCAAATGCCTTGACCTCAGTTTTCTCCTTTCTGAAATGGGAGTAATAACACTTTTCCGAGGAGTGGTCGGGACTAAAGGACACAAGATAAATGATAGCTCCTATAGTTGATATGTTGATAATAATTTTCGCATTTGTGAAAAAAATCATTTCTCACATATTGCTTCTTAGATTTCTAGTTATTTACAGTGTTTGAAAAGTATTTGATAAAGACCAAGTGAGTACAGTAGCGTTATTCCCTAAGTAAAATGCCTTGAACACACAACCAGAATAATGGCATTGTCTACACAGTCTCAGCCTCGTCACCCTCCCCAGCTTGCAGCATAGCCCAATTCTATATGACACAATTTCATCTTATTCGTTAGTAAAAAAAGGGGTATAGACTGAAAAGGAGAAAGCTTTCTCCTTTCTCCAAGATATCTTCTTCACCAGCCAGCCATAGAACTACCATTTCTCACCATTTTGTGAAATGCACTGTATATTATTATGAATACTAATTTGAGAAGCAATATGGTATATTGATACATGTGCCCTGGGTGACAGGGGTCAGCAAGTGAGCAGCCCACATTGGTAATTAAGTAATGAGCCTATAATCAAAAGTTTCCTTGTCTGTGATCAAGCTCCCTTGTTTCTCTGTGTGAAATACACAAATTTATACAGTCATGCATAAAAACCCACACAAATGAAACACTTTAGATTTCACAATGTCACAACACAAGAATTGGGGGACTTTTACAAATCTTTTGAAATATAGACACTTTTCCCGTAACAAAGAAAAAAGGAAATTTGGCTATTTCATCAGCTAAATCTTTACAGTCAGAATTTTACAAATAGTTTTGAAATTTGGGGGGATTCTGGGTTTAATTTTTCTGGGCTATGTTTCAGGTATTTTCTTGAACTAGACAATTATGATTATTTTTCTTCTTTTCAGCACAACAGTATATGACTAGTTGTGTCATTAATTTAGTATTTCTCAGCTCCAAATTAACCCATTGTTGCCTGCCTTACAATAATGGAGGTTTGCCCTTTAAGCATTTTTCCTTTGCTGTATGTAGACTTAATATTAAGCTTTGTCAGGAAATGATAGTAGAGAGACAATGAAGAAGAATTAGACCCTTCTTCCTGGCTTCATATGTGTTTCTTCTCACCGCTGCTGCTGACTAACTGTGGTGTGTTTGATGGGGATGGTCAGCAGCATTCTACCCAAGTGTGTACTTGAGTTGTTCAGGGCCCAAGAGAGTTTGAAATCCCAGCGCTAGCCTAGTAATCTGCTTTTTGAGACCCTCCCAAGATGGACATTTTGTTCTCCAGGCTTTGTGCCACCTAGCCAATAAGTGAGCTCCTGATGCTCCAACTCCTTCCAGTAGGAAACAGTCCCCAACCTCACCCACCTACACAAAGGAGGCTTCTCATGGCCCTTATGGAACAGATAATGTGTACCCTGTCTCACATCATCATGTCTCACACTATCATGTCTCACACCACCATGCAGGTAAGCGAATTCTCAATGCTCCAAATCCATCCACATACTACCCACGAGTCTTGGCCCAACTGTACCCTGGAAGAGTGATCATGAACGAGCTCTAACCCAGAAATCCTACTGAAATTCTTCACCATTTGTCAGCTGCAGCCATATTATCTCCAACAAGATCTAAGCTCCAGACTTGGAGTGGGGCCCTTCTTCCAAGTTCGTTCTTCCTTTAGTTAACGCTCCCTCAGCCTAGGATATTCTTTAGTTTTCTTTACACTTTTATAGTTACGCCCCGGTGATCAATGGTAATTCTTTATATAAAATTTTTCCTGTTAAATTACTGTCTAATTTTTATCTTTTGTTTGACACTCTGATACAGAATTGTATAAAGATGGAGAGTCGTCCCAAGACACAGACCTGCAAAGAGGTGGTTTTGTAATCTGTTCATTTTTGCCCTTGGGCTTGAGCGCAAAGCTGAGCTCTTTGCCAATAGAAAATGGGATACCAGTAATCCTTGGCATGCATGGATATCATAAGTAATCAAACTATAACTAGTGGAATATTGTGGTCAAGTGTGATCTGCAGCAAATGCCTTGGGAGCCCAGTCAACTGATGACCATGGCAGTCAAGACAACTGTAAGGACTGTGGTGTTTGTAGATATTTTTTAATGCATTTGAGTACCTGAAGAAAAAAAAAAGGATCATTTCGGGTTCTTCACATTCAGCTTAAGTCACAGTTTGAAAGCCAGAGGGCTTCCATGATACCACCAAAAATTATCTAATTTTCTGCAGTCTCAGAGGTAATATTGCTGAAAATCAAACAAAATTCAGTTGTGTGTTGTTGAATTACCATAGCAGTTGAATTCATGGTCTTGTCAGATTTCTCATATGAATGTTAGAACACTGGTTAGAATATAATGAGATCCTGAATATTGAAATGTGAACACAAGTTTGGGCTTAGAAAAAAACTGGTAATTTTGGTCATCCAAGTCAGTCTGAGTTTCTCTTACCAGTGAAAAGTAGCTTGCCCTCCAATGTCTAAGGAAACTATGTATGAAAAGCCTGTAACAACTTCCTCTCTATGAAAAGTCTGTGATAACTTCACTGGAGGAAGACACCGTATCCTCCTCAAGACACACCACAACCAGCTCTTGTTGCTATTAGACCTACAGTCTAATAGTGAAGGTCAATTATCACCAGGCTGGGGGGACAGGAACATATTATAGTCTAGGAGGAGACAGCTTATTTATCAAAAGAATTGTAAGACTTTTCTAACATAAGCAAAAACTTGTAGAAACCATGTAGAAGCATATTCTAAGGGGCTTAATACAAAGAAGGCAAAATATAACACAAGATTGGGCTGTATTCTTTGATATGGTGCATTTACTAGGAATTTTGGGGTTAATGTGTTACTGTGGGTAGCCTCTAATTGCTTTATAGGAATTTGGAGTCAATGGTGGTCAACAGTTAATGAGATTAAGATTCCAGACTTTTCTTGACATGCTATGAATAAAAGAGCCCAAAGACTTTGGAGAGAATCTGAATGGTGGAGTGGATTTGTCATGTGTGACCTACACATTTACCTCCCATCTGTTTCATGAGAGATCCCAGAAGTATGCCTTTCACTTAAGCATTTAAAAATGGGCTGGACTCGGTGACTCAGCCTGTAATCCCAGCACTTTGGGAGACTGAGGTGAGTAGATTGCCTGAGCTCGTGGGTTTGAGACCAGTCCAGGCAACTTGGGAAGACTTTGTCTCTACAATAAATAAAAAAATTAGCTGGGCATGGTAGTGCACCTGTAGTTCTGGCTACTTTGAAGGCTGAGGCAGAAGGATCACCAGGGTCCAGCAGGTTGATGAGGGCCCGTGAATTTGCTACTGAACTCCAGCCTTGGTGACAGAGTGAGACTCCAACTCAAAAAAAAAAAAAATGTATTAGTGGGGGGAACACCTGTATCTTTGAAAAGTTCTGTGGCTGTTGTTTTTTATAGGCTAGATATGATCATAGATATGGGATCCTTTATTTCAGTGGGGCTGGGGGGGGAACCTCAATTGCAGAGGCCAAGCACCAACCCTGAGTCACCAAAAACACAGTGTCATGTTTACCATGAGGACAATGGGAGTATGTCAGTAATCAGAATTTCCTAGCCTGCTAAGATATTTGACAGTGTATAATTAAGTAACAAAACTAGGTGGGCAGCCTACTAGTGTATTGCTGGATTCATATAACAGAAGAAACTAACTCTGGTAGCCAAAAACATGACTTGAGTTGTCCCAATAAACAGTCATGATTTTACCAAATGGGTACAAAGTATGCTCCATATTTGTGCTCCATAAGAATGTCTACCAAAAGGCAATCATTACAGAGGAGACTTTTAATAACCAAGTGGATAAATAAAAAGACACGCTCAGTGGATATCAGTCAGCCTCTTGCCGGTGCTTGCTCAATGGGTCCATGGACAAGTTACACATGGTCTCACAAATATGGACTTACCTTCATCAAGGCTAACCTAGTTGATGCATATTAGGCTGGTTGCCTAATTTGCCAAAAGCAGTGACCAACAATGATGAAGACACAGCACTATCAGAGACAGCAGAAAACAGTTTGAGGCATATTGACTAGTATAGTAGATCTCTTTCATCAAGGCAGAAACAAGAGATTGATCTTCAGTGGAGTGCCTTCCCTTCCCATAATAATCTTGTAATGTGGACTACATATTGACTCCAAAAATGCCTTGTCTGCCAGCATGGCATTCTGCATAACATTGCCATCTGATGAAAGAATTTGCAAAGAAGGGAAGTCATGGGCTCATGCCTACAAAATGAAGTAACCACATACCTCATCACCTTGAAAGTGGCTCACCTAATTAAAAGGAGAAAGACTTGCCAGTGTGTAAGATTAGTGAAGATTGCTATGGTGCTAGTTTGGAGAAAATGCCCTCAAAGAGTAAGGTTTACAAGATGCAGTACAAGGAGTACAGATCATTATATGTGCTGTTTTCCTCATCTCCAGAATATATGGGTCCAGGAGTTAAGATGTGGAAAAAGAGAGGCAAATCTTACTAGTATACTTAATAACTCACCCACAGATTTTTTTATGGTCTAAAGATTTTTTTATTTTTGACACCTATTAAGCCATGAATTCAGAGGGAAGAGGTTCCAGCAGGTTGGGCTCCTTTCTGTTGGTTCTCACAAAGACACACAGATTTTTTTTGCTTCTTGTCCTTGCAACTTTGAACTCTGATGGTTTGGAAGCCTTAGTTTCCAAGGGGAAATGCTTCCACCAAAAGATACAAAAATGGCTCCACTAAGTAGGAAGACGGGATCCTCCCCTGGGTATTCCAGGCTCTTGATGTCACCTAAACAACAGCACCCCACAACATCAACCGCAACAACAACAACAAGGATTACTTTATTAATTGGAGAGATTAATCTTCATTTAATCTTAATTAATAAAAGGAAATTGGTTTCCTACTGAAATGTCTCTGTAACCCAGCGAGTTATCTGATATGCCTCAGTATTCGATGTTCAGTAGTGAATATTAATGCAAAAAATACAACCGTCCCTTCAAAAAGCAGTTAAGAACTTGGACTCTTTAGGAACGATGCACTAGATCAGTAAAGGACTCTGACCAGCTGAGACTCTGGCTGAAGGTAAAAGAATTGGAGAATAGTTAGTGGAAGAAGGAAGCAATAGATGTTATTTATGGTCTTGTGGTCAATTACAAAAGGGAGGGCTGTAGCAGTTTTGCTTGTTATATGTATGTGTTTATTTGTATACGGCAACCACTTTTTCTCTTCCTTCTCATTTTATTTTGTAGACAAGCTGCTGAAGATTGGCTTTAAAACTCAGTCTTTTTTATTTTTATTTTTATTTTTTTGAATTGGAGTCTCACTCTGTTGCCCAGACTGGAGTGCAGTAGCCTCTCCCGGCCACTGCAGCCTCGACCTGCTGGGCTCCGGCGATCCTTCCGCCTCAGCCTTCCAAGTAGCTGGAACTACAGGCGCGCGCTACCACACCCGGCTAATTTTTTGATTTATTGTAGAAATGAGGTCTCGCTTGCCCAGGCGGGTCTCGAACCCGCGGGCTCAGGCAATCCACTCACCTCAGCCTCCCAAAGGCGCGGGATTACAGGCTGAGTCACCGAGCCCGGCAAAA
>CAUYQG010025723.1:0-10587 GCA_963574415.1 Tarsius wallacei
AAGAGATATTAATACATTAAAGAATGGCCATCATTAATAAAACAAGACACATCAGATGCTGGTGAGGATGTGGAGAAAAGGGAGCTTTTCACTTCTACACTGCTGGTGGAAATGCAAACTAGTTCAACCTCTATGGAAAACAGTGTGATGATTTCTAAAATAACCAGACGTTGGCCTTCCATATGACCTAGCAATCCCCCTACTTGGACTATACCTGGAGGAACTCAAAGCATTCTACAAAAAAGATACCTGCGCATGTGTGTTTATTGCAGCACTCTTCACAATAGCAAAAACGTGGTGCTAACTGTGCTGCCAATCAAAACTAGACTGGATAAAATACATGTGGTGCATATACACAATGGAATATTATGCACCCATAAAGAAGGACAAAATTATGGACTTTGAAACAACTTGGATGGATTTAGAATTACTCATACACAGTGATCTATCCCAGAAACAAAGAACTGAGTATCACATGTTCTCACTCATAAACAGACACTGAACATTTACCATCATACTATCAGAAAGGGATTGGCAGTAGTGGGACACATAATATCAATAAGTGTGGTACCTGATCTCAAATCAGGTGAAGTGGGGACCAAAGGGAGGCCCAAAATTTAGCTGTATGATGACCACTTGTCTACCTAATCCTGAATTGCACCCATCTTTAAAATAAAAAAATTAATAAAAAATAATAAATAAATAAATAAATACATTCTGTGTCCCACTGGCAATTTCTTCCCAGAAGGAGGAATTTGCACAGAGGAGAATGCTCTTAAAAACAACAACAACAACAACAACAACTTTTTTCCTTCACTGATCCTGAGGAGCAAAATGAATCCCTGTCTGAAGGGCCAGGCAAGACACATCAGAGGAGTGCCTTTTCCCTGGTCCTTGTCCAGTTCCTACCCAGCCATCTAAAGGGATGGGTTGTGTGGGGAGATACATCTTGAGTAGGGGAAGTCCTAGACACGTCCACCTTACCAGCAGTGCGGGAGGTGGTAGCAGACGTCCAGTGGGTGGATCTGGATGGTTTATCTGCTCTGCTGTCCCCATTCTAGGATCAGTATAGCAATGTCTCATCACCATGGGGGATGTGTCAGTGGGTGAGTTTGTGAATGCGTGTGTGTCTTTCGGGAACTGCTGGCTTAAGAGTTTGGATTCTGGAGTCAGGCCACCTGGAGTCAGGCTAGTTCTGATTTTGGGTAGGGTGTGGCACAAAGCTCATGGAGTTTTTGACTCAACCATGAAATGAATTTTAGAGCAGCCAGCAAAGTTTCAAAACAAAGTTTATTAGAGAAAGAAGAGAAGAAAGAAAGGGTGGGCAAACATTTTGTACCAGAAAGACCTGGTGCAGGCAAGTGTCTCTCTTGAAAAAGAGATACACTAAGAAACTAGATATGTCTTCCCAACAATTGACATGCTAAAGAGGGTGGAGCCCAGGTAACTGCCACCCCGGAGGTGGACATCTCTCTGATTCTGATGGGAGGGGTGAGTGAGTGGAGGGGTGGTCTTTTCCTGACCACATTGTCTTTGGCACGAGACCTGCCAAACGTTTCCAGTTCACAAGTTCATGAGCCAAAAGGTGGTCTTACAGTCATGCCTATGGTTTTGGTTAGTTAAGGGGTGGTCTTTGGCCTTCCACAGGGAACCTGAAAGATTTTTATTGATGATTGTGCTAAATCATGAATTGAAAGGTTGGGGTTTTCTTTTGATTTGCCAAAGGGGAGTGGGGTAGGTGACCAGCTTGGCCTGCAATAAAAAAATGTAATTAAAAAGTCTGAATGCTTCCTAAAACCTGCTACAGGAAATTTATCTAACTCTGTCTATCCTGTGCTAGCTACCCTGCCTCCATTCCATATGAACCACTGTAACCTTGGGCAAGTGATTTTACCACTGGACTGCCATCATTCTCATTCATCCTCTCTTTCTCCCTGTCCTTCTCTCTCTCTCTTTCCCTCTCTCTCTCACTCTCTTGTTCTCTCCCTTTCTCTCTCCCCACCTCTCTCTTTTTTAAAAACAGTCTTACTGTTCCAACCTTTAAGTTCCTAGGATACAGTGCTTAGGAGGCCTTGGACGTGGAATAGGAACTCACATGTTGGCTGGTCGTTGGGGCTGTGTTATTCTAAAAACATCACTTGCCCTGATGTTTTCCAAATGAGTTCAGTTAACTATGAGGCCAGGCCAGTAGTGTTGGAACTGGGAATCTTTGTCACCTCTCTGCACATACCCGCCACCCCACCAAGACCATCTCAGGAAACTTGGAGTGGAACAATCTGCAGTACAGGCTTCCATAGATGGCCAAAGGGAAGTCAGAATTGTTTTTTTTTAGTCAGAGTCTCACTGTGTTACCCAGGCTAGAGTGCAGTGGCACAGTCAGGGTTCACCACAGCCTTTACCTCCTGGACTTAGATGATCCTTCTGCCTCATCCTCCCAAGTAGCTGGGACTACAGGTGCATGGCACCATGCCTGTCTACTTTTTTTGATTTATTGTAGAGATGAGGTCTCACTACGTTGCCCAGGTTGGTCTCAAACTCCTGGGCTCAAGTGATCCTCCTGCTTTGGCCTGCCAAAGTGGTGGGATTATAGGTGTGAACCACCATGCCTGACCATAATTGAGACTTTTTTAAAAATTAGACTTTATAGGCCGGATTTGGTGGCTCAGCTTATAATCTCAGCACTTTGGGAAGCTGAGGCAAGTGAATTGCCTGAGTCAGCAGGTTTGAGACCAACCTGGGCAACTTGGCGAGACCTCATCTCTACAATAAATCAAAAATTAACTGGACATGGTAGTGCATGCCTGTAGTTTGACTACTTGGCAGGCTGAGGTGGAAGGATTGCTGGAGCCCAGCAGGACAATGCTGGGGTGACTGTGAGTGTGTCACTGCACTCTAGCCTGGGTGACAGAGTGAGACTCCAACTCAAAAAATAAAAATAAAAATTAGACTTTATTTTATAGGTAAAGGAGAATAACCCAAAGTGACTGTTTCATAGTTTTACATTTTGCACTTGAAACTGATCTCTTTTTAAATTATTATTTTTTGGGGGGTATAAGCTCTGACGTTTATGTTGCTGGCCTGGTCCTTTTTTGCATATAGATACTTATTGGACCAATACCATATTTTTTTTTTAGATTTTAAAAATTTTAGTTAGATTGCCCAAAATACAAAGAGTTTTGAAGGGTGGATTCTGATCATTGGAATCACTGGTCTTAACTGGCCTCAACATTTTATTTTATTTTATGATTATTTTATATTCAAGGGGTACCTGTGCAGGTTTGTTACAGGAGTATATTGTGTGATGGTGAGGTTTGGGTTTTTGTTAAGCCTGACACGCAAATGGTGCAGCACCATTTGATGAAAAGACCACACTTCCTCCATTGAATTGCTTTCATGTCTTTGTCAAAAGTCATTTGACCATACTTGTGTGGAATCCATATGCCTTGGAATTATTTTATCATGTACATGAAGGTTTAAAAGTTTAAAATGACTGTTCTTAGCGAACTGTATTTTTATTTATCTAGTGGTCGTTTCTTTTCCAATAATTATTTCTTTTCCATTTTTAGGGGGGCCTTAAAGACAAGGTCTTCACCCTCCCTATTCGAAACAAAGTTTAAAATGCCATGGGGGAATACTATTTATCCTTAAAAAGGAATGAAATAATGTCTTTTGTAGCAACTTGAGTGGACCTGGAGACCATCATCCTAAGTGAATGAATGTAGGAAAAAAAAACCAGACACCACACGTCCTCATCTATAATGAGGAGCTAAACTAAGCATTTGTAAAGGCGCAGACAATAGCAACATGCACACTGGAGCCCCACACGGGGGGGGTGGGATGGAGGGGAGGGAAGAAAAATCATTTACCGTGTATACCTACGTGCACAGGTGGGAATGGTGGGGACACATAAAGCCCAGATTCTTTACCACTCACTGTACAATGCATCCATGTAACCAAAAGCCATTTGTACCCCCTACAACTATTGAAATAAAATGCAACAAAAAATAAAATGCCATGGCAATAGGGATTCCATTGACTCAACCTCATACTTGTAGGCAGATAACTGGTGCTTCCCTGCATTCAGGTTTTGTGAGGATTAGGATAGAGACACTACAAAGTAAACCTAAGGCATCGGAGGGAGTAATATTGGGTGCAGAAAGGGCGGGTTGGGCACTTAAAATGTACTTACCTGGCACTTAAAACCTATTCAGGTGTGTTTCACCAGAGAGTGGAGGAAGGCCTAGCAAGCTACAAGTAGAACTTCCACATGCCTGCTCCTTGCCATCCCCTCGTGTCCTCACAAAGTTCCCTAAACATTAAGGAGAAAGAACCAAAATGATGTTACTCATGTTTTTAATCTTCTTTTTCTCTTTAGAGCCACAGCACCAGCCTTGCAAGGCTGCCCATTTGAACAACCTGGCTCTTTTGGCAGGTGGTCCCAACTAGACCCAGAGTCTTAAATTGAAAAATAAGCTGGGTGTGGTAGCACACGTCTGTAGTTCCGGCTACTTGGAAGGCTGAAGTGGAAGGATTGCCAGAGCCCAGCAGGTCAAGGCTATGGTGGCCGTGAGCATGCCTCTGCAATCCAGCCTGAGCAACAGAGTGAGACTCTAACTCAAAAAACCTCCCAAAACCCAGAAGAACACCTAAGGGGCAAGCAGACAGGTTTCAGGAAGGCCAGGAGCCAGGTTCTGCTCCCTGGATTTGAATTCAGAAATAAACTTCTTTGTGCCTTTTCCCTGCCTCTCGATATATTGGATCAAGAGACAGCAGCTGAGCATTTACTCGGACCATAACACTTCTTCAGAGAAACATGGAGCATCAGGAAGAAGCCCAGGATGTGGTTTGCTGCCAAGATCAAGCCCTATAAACAGTGATAATCAGTGGTGTGTAAACATGAGAGCCATATTTCCTGAGATTCAAATCTCTTGTGAGGTATGGGTTCATAGAAGCTAAGTACTAGAGTTTGACCACCATGGGAGTCCTAGAAGGGGTCTTGTGGCTCTTGAGGAATGGGTCATTTGGAGTGATGATGTGCCAAGCGTTGAGGGACTGAGGTTAGAACCCAGCTCTTAGTGTCTGTATTCCTAAGATAGTCTATGGCAAAGAGATTTGAGTGTCTTCTGTGTGCCAGGCACTGTTCTATGCTCTTGGGCTGAATTAGTGGACAGACAGCCATCTACCTAGATGGAGGATGGACATAATCAAGTAAATCTTACGGTGTGCTGAAAGGTGGCAAGTGCACTGGAAAAGGGAGAGGAAGAGGCAGATGGGGAGAACCCAGGGTGTGCAATCAGGGAAATGAGTGGCGGCATTCAAGAGGACTGTCAAGCACCCTAGAGGAGGTGAGACTTGAATAGAGCCTTGAAGAAGGTGAACTAAGTAGATATCTGGGATTCCAGGTAGGGCTGACTACAGCCAAGGCCCTGAGGCAGGAACACGCATAATGTGTGTTGTCATCTTTCCAAAGTGCATGTTGCATCTTTTTTTGAGTTAGGATATCACTCTGTTATCCAGTTGGAGTACAGTGGCATGATCATGGCTACCGCAGCCTTGACCTGCTGGGCTCAGGTGATCCTCCTGCCTCAGCCCGCTCAAGTAGTTGGAACTACAGGCACATGCCACCATGCCCAGCTAATTTTTTGACTTATTGTAGAGATGAGGTCTTGCCAAGTTGTCCAGGCTGGTCTCAAACCCCTGGGCTCAGGTAATCCTTTTGTCTTGGCCTTCCAAAGTGCTGGAATTGCAGGAGTGAGCTACCATACCTGGTCCAAACTTTTAGTTTTTATGCACTATTTTTTTCCTCCAGGCTGGAGTGTAGTGGCATAATTATGCCTCTCTGCAGCCTTGATCTCCTGAGCTCAGGCAATCCTTCTGCCTCATCCTCCTGAGTAGCTGGGACTACAACAGTTGCACGCCACCATGCCTGGTTAAGTTTTCAATTTTTTGTAGAGATGAGGTCTCACCATGTTGCCCAGGCTGGTCTTGAACTCCTGGGCTCAGGCCATCATCCTGCCTCAACCTCCTGAGTAGCTGGGACTACAACAGGTACACATTACCATGCCTGGTTAATTTCTTGATTTTTTTTGTTTAGACGAGGGCTCACCATGTTGCCCAGGCTGGCCTTGAACTCCTGGGCCCATCCCTCCCACCTCAGCCTCCCAAAGTGCTGGGATGACAGACATGAGCCACCATGCCCAGATGCAATGTTGCATCTTCAGTTGGGTTGAGGGCCTGATACCTCCAGTCTCTTCAATCCAAGTTTGTCCCAGAAAGAGTGGGTCCTACGTGGTCTCCCATCATTTCCTGCCCATTTTAAGCCTGGAGCATTTCAATATCTTGTTATCTATCACTGTTTATTTCAGTGAATGGGCAGACCCAGGGACCTCAAGATTCAAACCAAGAGGAACCAGAGGCCCTAGAAGAAGAAACAGGTTTGTACACGACTTCATGTTGATAACAGACACATTGCTTGGGGGAGCACTCATTTCTCTAGATCTACACTTGCCTCCTACTCTGAAATTTTCTTGAACTTTTAGTACACAAGAAATTAAAAACTATTTAAGATGAGAGCTCCCAGTGTTGCTTATTGGATCACGCGTTACTGTACACTGGGGATTCTCTGATTCCATTCTAAGTTCTTAAACCCAGGTGTCTGTTTCTGGACTGTGTACTTTTGTCAATTAATAGGCATTCACCTAATTAACAGGTTAATTAGCAGGCCTCTGTGTTTTTTGTACCAGTGGCCCCATGGAGATTTTAACACTGGGAAAATAATACACACATTTAAGTGTCGAGTTTAGTTTATCCAAGAAAAACATGAACACATATACAAGCCCCAGAGAGTCATAGGAACACAAAGTGTGTAATGCAAAAACCTTAAGACATTTGCCCAACTCAAGTTTTGCTCTGTAGAAACATCCACATGTCACTCTTGGGGCCCACTTTAAAAAATCTGTTGTGTTATTTATTTTTGAGTCGGGGCCTCACTCTGTCACTCAGACTGGAGTGCAGTGGCATAATCACAGCTCACTGCAACCTCAACTTCCTGGGTTCAGGTGATCCTCCTGCCTCAGCCTCCCGAGTAGCTGGGATTACAAGTGCACACCACCATGTCCAGCTAATTTTAAAATCTTTTTGTAGAGACGAGGTCTCACTATGTTGCCCAGGCTGGTCTCAGACTCCTGGATTCAAGTGATCCTCCTGCCTCAGCCTTCCAAAGTGTTGGGATTATAGGTGAGAGCCAATGCACCCGGCCAGGCATCACTTTTGAAATTTGTCTCAATGGTCACAGGTGATTAACATATCCTGCTATTTTTTGTTTTTTAGTCAATTATCTACTGGCTTCTTATAGTCGGTATCTCTCTTCCTTTCTAACCTCCAATAAAGCTACCATTTTTTCTTGTGTGTGGTAAAGTCAGTATTCAGTATCATGGGGATATAAATTAGTACTAAGCCACATAATCAGGATTATACAATGGGGGACCAAAAAAACCACAAAACCATTTTTGCTGATTTTAGGATATTTTTCTTCACATTGAACTTAGTATGAGTAAATGTCATGTATTTTTCTAGAGTTCACTGAGCCTCTTGTATCTTGATATCTAGATCTCTTGCTAGACTAGGGAAGTTTTCCTTAATATTTCCTCAATAGGTTTTCTGAATGTTTTGCTTTTTCTTCTTTCCCAGGAATACCTATGATTTGTAAGTTAATACATTTATGTTGAAGGCTTTGTTCATTTTTAAACATTCTTTTTTCTTCATTTTTGTCTGACTGAATTAATTCAAAAGACCTGTCTTCAATTTCTGAGATACTCTATTCTGCTTGGTTTAGTGTGTTGTTGAAGGTTTCAAGTGTATTTTGTAATTCCTCCAATGAATTTTTTTACTTCCAGAATTTCTGTTTAATTTTTTTTCTTAAAAATGTCTATCTCCTAGATAAATTTCTCAATATCTGAACTGATTTTATGATTTCTTTGTATTGGCTGTCAAATTTCTGTTGAATTTTGTTGAGTTCATTAAGCTTCTTTATTTTTATTTTTATTTTTTTTGAGTTGGAGTCTCACTCCGTCACCCAGACTGGAGTGCAGTGGCTGCTTCCGGCCACCGCAGCCTCTACCTGCTGGGCTCCGGCGATCCTTCCGCCTCAGCCTTCCGAGTAGCCGGAACTACAGGCGCGCGCTACCACGCCTGGCTGATTTTTTTTTTTTTTGATTTATTGTAGAGATGAGGTTTCGCCTGCCCAGGTGGGTCTCGAACCCACGGGCTCAGGCAATCCACTCACCTCAGCCTCCCAAGGCACGGGATTACAGGCTGAGCCACCAAGCCCGGCTTAAGCTTCTTTAAAATCAATATTTCAAATTATTTACCTGGCATTTAAAAAACATTTCATTTTGATTAGGAACTAACGCTAGAGAGTAGCATCATACTTTGTGATTGTTGTAACACCTTTTTAAAAAATACTTTCAGAGTTGTTACACTGGGTTTTCCTCATCTTTTGAATTGACTTGGCTCTTTTTTCCCCTTGAGGATGTGTCTATGATGTTTGTTGAGTAGGGACATTTTACTTTTTCTCTAGATGCTTTCAGTGGCAAAGACTTTGTAGGACTTCCTTGGTTTAGGCAGCTTGAGTGTGGTAACTTTCTGAAATGCTGATTGCAGTAGTGGTGGACTGGGCATGTGTGCAGGCTCATGGCCTCCCACGGAGCTGAGGAAACAGGGGTCTTGAGAGGCTTATCTGGTTCTCTAGCCCTGTGCACTCGTACCAGCTGCCTTGGTATAAAGTTGTGCACTTCTTTTTTTCTTTTGATTCAGAATCTCACTCTGTCACCCAAGCTGGACTGCAGTGACATGCTCACAGTTACTGCATCCCTTGACCTGCTGGGCTCAGGGGATCCTTCAGGTTCAGCCCTGCAAGTAGCTGAAACTACAGGTGCCCACCTCCATGTCTGGCTAATTTTTTGGTTTATTGTAGAGATGAAGTCTCGCCAAATTGTCTAGACTGGTCTCGAAACCCCAGGCTCAGGCAATCCTCTTGCCTCCACCTCCCAAATGCTGGGATTCCAGACATGGGCCACCATGCCTTGCCAGGTTTTGCACTTTGACTTCCAGGCTGGTTGGAAGGTAAGAGCCAGCTGTAACTGTAGCAATAGGGTTTGTTTTATTTTCTCTCTTGATTCCAATAGCTTTAGTGGGTACAGAGAGTTTTTGGTTACATGGATGCATCATCTAGTGGTGAAGGAGTCTGAGCTTTTGTGTACCCATCATCCCAGTACTAGATCTGTGTCTACCTGGAGAAACTCCAGTGCCTTGAGCAGTGTGCTGGGCTGTGGAGCACTCAGTTGCCTAGGATCCATGCTCAGCCCTGTAGGAGGCAGGGAGTGAAGCAGGGTGGATGAGTCAAGCCTACCCAGGGTCTCCATGGTTTCCCTAATGAAGGATGCCAGCCTGGATGGGGTATGGATGAAGTTAGGGGACCCTTGGTGAAATGTGCTGAGGTCTCCCACCAGAGGAGGGAGGAGCTACCTTGGCAGGTAGGCATGTGATCCCTTGTCCTGTCACACCCCCTCCCCAGTGTTTAGGACATTCAGTTTAGACCAGTACTGCTGTTTCTTTCCAGGCTACAAGGTAGCTGTGATCTGTCTGAGAAGCCTACACTCGAGCCCACCACTAAACCTCCATGCCATCTGGAGAGGGCTGTGGTGTGGGATCTTTCCCCTCGGCCCCAAACACACAGCTCTCCTGCTGTCCTGCAGTTCTGTGCAGAGAGGTGCCATGTATGGTAGGCTGGGTAGGGTTTGGCTGGAGTTGTGTGGGGGTGAATGTATCCACCAATATGGTTAGGAAACAGGAAAGGTAGATTTATGCTGGGTGCAGTGTCTCATGCCCATCATCCCAGCACTTTTGGAGGCCAAGGCGAAAGGATTGCCTGAGCTCCGGGGTTTGAGACCAGCCTGGGCAACATGGCAAGACCTCCTTGCTACAATAAATCACAAAAATTAGCTGGGTGCAGTAGTTCATGCTTGTAATCACAGCACTTTGGGAGGTGGAGGCCAGGGGATTGCCAGAGCCCAGGGTTTGATACTAGCCTGGGCAACTTGGTGAGACCTCATCTCTACAATAAATAAAAAAATTAGTCAGGCGTGGTGACACATGCTTATATTTCCAGCTACCAGGCTGAGGCAGGAGAATCACCTGACCCCAGCAGATAGAGGCTACAGTGGCCATGAATATGCCACTGCACTCCAGCCTGGGCGACAGAGTGGGACTCCTACTCAAAAAAAAAGGTAGATTCATTAAGGAAAGATAACATTGTGAAGGGTGCAATGGATAGGACAACAATGAGCGTGTCTGCTGTCTGCCTGCAAAGAGACAGTGGCCTGGGGTTCTTCCCAGGGGAGTCTGACCCAGGGAGTTTTAGGATTCCCATCATGCTTTTGGGTTCTTGCCATGCAAATGAGATATTTCTGGTTGGTTGATGTTTGACTTTGATGATGAGCTGCTCACGGGCCAACCGGAGGCTATTCAACCTTTACAGTTTTTGTCTTCTCATTCTGAGATTTCCTTCCTCAAAATAGTTTATTCAAC
>CAUYQG010025727.1:0-12407 GCA_963574415.1 Tarsius wallacei
GCTGTAACTACAGGCATGCACCACCATGCCAGGCTAATTTTTAGTAGAGATGAGGTCTTGCTATGTTGCCCAGGATGTTCTGGAACTCCTGGAATCAAGCAATCTTCCTGCCTTGGCCTTCCAAAGTGCTGGATTACAGGCATGAGCTACTGTGCCCAGCTGACTCAAATATTTTCCTACAAGGATACTGATTGCAGCCGGGCTCGGTGGCTCAGCCTGTAATCCTAGCACTTTGGGAGGCCAAGGTAAGTGGATTGCCTGAGCCTGAGGGTTCAAGAATAGCCTGGGAAACTTGGTGAGACCTCTTCTCTACCAAAAAAAAAAAAAAAAAAGTCAGCTGGGCGTGGTAGCATGCACCTGTAGTTCCAGCTACTTGGAAGGCTGAGGCAGAAGGATCGCCAGAACCCAGCTGGTGGACACTAGGGTGGCTGTGAGTATACCACTGCACTCCAGTCTGGGTGACAGAGTAAGACTCCAACTCAAAAAAAAAAAAAAGATACTGATTGCAGTGGAATGGACTATTTCAAAAAAGCCAACTTAAACGTCCAACACTAGAGGATTCGTTAAATAAAAGATACTGTGTCTGTGAGAGGGACTATGACATTACTGTTTAGGATCATGTTCTTGAAGCCATTTCCAGATGGCAACTAAGGCTCATGCCAGTGTTAAGCACCAGAAGCAGGACACTTGCCTACATAGAGTATGAGCCTTTTTTGTAAAACAAGAAAAGTATGTGTATCTCACACAGAGAATCTGAAAGTCATCAAAATGTAAAATATAGTTATTTCTGAGTGTGGGCTTACAAGTAATACCAATTCCTTCTTTATCCTTTATTTGGGTATTTTTCCAATTTTCCTTTTACAGTTAAAACTAAATTCAAGAAGTAGCCATAACACCAAGATAAAAAGGAGTCAGAAATGCTAAGAATTTTCAGCAACTCAACTCCAGCATTGTTTACTTTTCTGTTGAAAACACGAGCTTCATATGTCAGTTATCTATTGCTGTGCAGCACACAGTCCCGATACTTAGGGGCTTAAAGCAAACAATGATTTGTTGCGTCTTAGTCTCTGGTTGACTGGGTGGTCCTTGGCTGGGGTTGGTTCATGTGTCTGGGTTTGCTGGCACCAACGATGGGGACATCCAAAGGCCTGTCATATTTGCCTGGGAATGGGGCCAGGCACCTCTGCTCTCCTCTGAGAACCTCTCTGACTCATCTCACAGGAGGTGGCCTGAACTCCTAAGAGCAAGCACTGCCTTATGAAAGCTGAAGCCCCATGTGCAGGCATCCACCTAGTGTGCCCTTATATCACCCTTGCTAACTACCCCCTTGGCAAAGCAAAGCACCCTGCCAACTCCAGAGTCAGGGTGAAAGGGGACCACACAGGTACAGACTCTGGGAGATGTAATTCTTGGGGCACTGATGTCAGTCTACTCATCATCAGATAAAAGCTGATGTCATCCACTTATTTAAATTGTGTCAAAGATATCACTCATGGCTTGTTAGTCATTAAAAGAAAGCCAGGCTGAACGTGGTAGCTTACACCTATAATCCCAACACTTTAGTAGGCCAAGGTGAGAGGATTGCCTGAGCCCCCGGGTACAAGACCAGCCTGGGCAACTTGGCAAGCCCTCATCTCTACAATTAAAAAAAAAATTAGCCAGGCATGGTGGTGCGTGCCTGTAGTTCCAGCTATTTGGAAAGCTGAGGCAGAAGGATAGCCTGAGCCCAGCAGGTCGAGGCTGCGGTGACCGGAAGCATGCCACTGCCCTCCAGCCTGGATGACAGAGTGAGACTCCTACTCAAAAAAGAAAAGAAAAGAAAAGAAAAGCAATGTCCTAAGAGTCACCTCCAGGAGAACAAGTAACTTCCCTGCAGATGCTGAGGTTTACAAGACTCATCTGGGCTTGGAAGTGTTAAAATGAAAGCTTTTAATTTGAAAATCAAAGGGAGTCCTTGAAAGCATTCACAAGGAGCCTGAAACCAACCTTTGTCGTTTTTTGTTTTTGTGAGTTGGAGTCTCACTCTGTCGCTCAGGCTGGAGTGCCTTTGCACAATCATGGCTACCGCAGCCTCGACCTGCTGGACTCAAGCGATCCTTCCACCTCAGCCTTCTGAATATCTGGGGCTACAGGCACACACCACCACACCAGGGTAATTTTTTAATTTATTGTAGAGACAAGGTCTTGCCATGTTGTTCAGGCTGGTCTCAAACCCCTGGGTTCCGGCAATCCTCTTACCTCATCCTCCCTAAGTGCTGGGGTTACAGGCATGAGCCACCGCACCCAGTTGAAACCAATCTTCTTATCATGCAGTAACTATTAATGGAAAGACATGAGAAGCTGCTGTGCATTATTGGATGCTGGAGCTCAGGCAGACAGTAAGGAAGAAACACTAAGTACTGAAGGGGGCAGGGCGAGTCTGCCTAAATGCTGATGGGACGATGAGTCACAATCACCCAAGGCCTGGAGTGACACTCAGGCCTGTAATGCCTGTAGTGTATCCAAGGAAGCTAAAGGCAGGTCTTCCCCCTGTCGGACTTCCCCTAAAGGCCCAAGGTAGGGACCCAGGAACATCTCCCGCTGACCTGCATGCCCCTGCTACTTCTCCTCCTGAGCACATGCAGATCAGAACCGCACTAGGGCTTGTCTTCTCTGCTCTGCAACATGGCTGGGCTCTGGCGGTGCTCCCCTTTTGTAAAAGGAGGGGATGGGTCTAAATAGTGGCTTCCCTGTCTTTGTGGGGCTTGGGGCTCCGTTTCTGCATCGCAGAATAGATTCTCTCCCAGAAGGCAGATCTATTCAAGAGATGTAGAGTCGCCCACACTGGTGGAATCCCTCTGGCAGGACTATCTAGGCTGGGGAGGTGGCTCGCCCATCTCCCGCGTGGCTCACCTGAGGATGAAGATGAAAGCTCACCGGAGACCCACCTTCTCTGTTATTCTCTGCACACTTTATGGGCAAAGTGACCATGATTTTTTTTTTTTGAGGTGAAATTCACACAACATAAAATTCACCATTTAAAGTGAACAATTCAGGATGGGTGCCGTGGCTTATGCCGTAATTCCAGGGCTTTGGGATGCCGAGGCGGGAGGACTGTTTGAGACCAGGAGTTCGAGACAGACTAGGCAAAATAGCAAGATCCCATCTCTACAAAAATAAAATTAGCCAGGCATGTAGTCCTAGTGTCTTGGGAGACTGAAGTAGGAGGATTGCTTGAGCTCAGAAATTCGAGGCTGCAGTGAGCTGTGATCATACCACTGCACTCCAACCTGGGCAACAGAGTGAGAAACTATCTTAAAAAATAATAAATAAATAGATAAATAAATGAATAATCAGATCGTATTTAATACATTCATAATATTGTGCAACCATCACCTCTATCTAGTTCCAGAACATTTTTGTCACTCTTGAGGAGGAGACCCCATATGCACAACATAATCACTCCCCAGTCCTCTCTCCCTGCAGTCTGGCAACTACAAATTTGCTTTCTGTCTCTGTGAATTTGCCTTTTCTGGACATTTCATATAAATGAACGCATACAATGTATGGCCCTCTGTGTCTGGTTTTTTTCACTTAACGTGTTTTCGAGGTTCATCCATGTTATAGCGGGATTCTGGCTGAATAACCCTCCATTGCATGAATACACCACAACTTATCGATCCTTTCCTTCACTGATGGACATTCAGCCCGCTTTCGCTGTGTTTGCCTGCCGTGAACAGGGCCACTATGAGCATCTGTAGAGATCGCAGTTTTCTTTTGAATTTTTAGTTCTAGTTGGAGTCTCACTCTGTCACCTAGGCTGAAGTGCATGCTCCCGGCCACCACAGCCTCGAACTGCTGGGCTCCAGTGATCCTTCCACCTCAGTCTTCCAAGTAGCTGGAACTACAGGCACATGCCACCATGCCCAGCTAATTTTTTGATTTATTGTAGAGATGAAGTCTCGCCAAGTTGCCCAGGCTCATCTCGAACCTGTGGGCTCAGGCGATTCTCTCACCTTGGCCTCCTAAACTGCGGGGATTATAGGCATGAGCTACAGTACCTGGCCGAGATCTTTGTTTATTTATTTATTTATTTTTGAGTTGGAGTCTCACTCTGTTGCCCAGGCTGGAGTGCAGTGGCATGCTCACGACCACCGCAGCCTCAACCTGCTGGTTTCCAACGACCCTTCTGCCTCAGTCTTCTAAGTACCCAGTTAATTTTTTGATTTATTGTAGAGACGAGGTCTCACCATGTTGCCCAGGGTGGTTGCAAACCCGTGGGCTCAGGTTGTAATTTTTATAAAGCAATAATTGGATAACAACTTGACAAAGCAGATTTCTCTCATTTGTGAGGTTTTGTTTTTTTTTTTTGAGTTGGAGTCTCACGCCATCTCCCAGGCTGGAGGGTAGTGGCACGCTCCCAGCCACCACAGCCTTGACCTGTTAGGCTTAGGCAATCCTTCCGCCTCAGCCTTCCAAGTAGCTAGAACTATAGGTATGCGCTACTACACCCGGCTAATTTTTGATTTATTGTAGAGACGAGGTCTCGGCAAGTTGCCCGGGTGGGTCTTGAACCCACGAGCTCAGGCAATCCATTCACCTCGGTCTCTCAAAGTGCTGGGATTACGGGCTGAGCCACCGAGCCCGACCTGTGAGTTTTTTTTAACAAGAAAATTTCATGGTGGTACAAAAGCAAATGACACTTTGCCATACACTTAATGAAATCAACTTTATTGATTTCCAGGGATATTTGGGTCCCAAAAAACTGTACCTGTGGGGAGAAGGGAAGGAACTACACATGTGTTGAGGACCACGGGGCAGGCCTAACAGCTGGTGGCAGATGCCACCTTGCTTGTATCCCCTGGGCAACACCTTGGGAAGACAGCTTCCCGCATCTTGATCTTGAGACACTCCCTGGGTGGGGAGCACTCGTCCACACAGTGCAGCTCAGAAGGGCGGAGGAGTCATCAGTGCTCCAGGTTCAACCCTCATCATCAAGGCGCTCCACTAAGTACCCCCGAAGTGTGCTTTAGGCTGTCAACCATCCCAGTAGGGGCAAAACCTGGTTGCCTGTGGGTGCTGCAGACTTCCATGGTTGTCCCCTCTTCCTGTCTCATCCTCCTTTCCTCATGTTTAGTAAGGGCTCTGACCTATTCCTGCTGTTTTTTTGTCTTTTGCCTTAAGCAATTACTATACTTGGTACCTTGGGGACCTTGTTCATAACATGGGGATAGTCATAGGACCCGCCCGCCATGAGGATGGAAGGACCTGACATGTGCACAGTGCTCAGGACAGTGCCTGCTACGTAGCAGGTGCTCAAAAATGTCAGGCAGGGGTAGGTATGTAGAAAGAGTGTGGACTGTGGGAAGTAAAACAGGCCAGGTTCTGTTTCCACCTCTGAGATGTAGATTCAAATGCCTGTTTTGGCCAGGCATGGTGGGTCATACCTGTAATCCTAGCACTTTGGGAGGCTGAGTCAGGAGATCACTTGAGCCCAGCAGTTTGAGACTACCATAGGCAACATGGCAAAACCTCATCTCTACAAAAAATTAAAAAGTAGCCAGGTGTGGTGGTGTGAGCCTGTAGTTTTAGCTATTCAGGACACTGAGGGAGAAGGATTGCCTGAGACCAAGAGGTCAAGTCTGTGGTGAGCTGTGATTGTGCCACTGCACTCCAACCTGGTCAACAGAGTAAGACCTCAACTTTAAAAAAATTAAAAAAGGCTCTGGGCTCGGTGGCTCAGCCTGTAATCCCAACACTTTGGGAGGCCGAGGCGAGTGGATTGCCTGAGCCCGCAGGTTTGAGGCCAGCCTGGGCAACATGGTGAGACTTCGTCTCTACAATAAATAAAAATATTAGGCCAGGCTCGGTGGCTCAGCCTGTAATCCTGTGCCTTGGGAGGCTGAGGTGAGTGGATTGCCTGAGCCCGCGGGTTCGAGACCCGCCTGGGCAAGCGAGACCTCATCTCTACAATAAATCAAAAAATTAGCCGGGCGTGGTAGCGCGTGCCTGTAATTCCGGCTACTCGGAAGGCTGAGGCGGAAGGATCGCCGGAGCCCAGTAGGTCGAGGCTGCCGTGGCCGGGAGCAGCCACTGCACTCCAGTCTGGGCGACAGAGTGAGACTCCAACTCAAAAATAAAAAATAAAAAAAATAAAAATAAAAATATTAGCTGGGCATGGTAGCGCATGCCTGTAGTTCTGGCTACTTGGAAGGCTGAGGTGGAAGGATCACTGAAGCCCAGCAGGTTGACGCTGGGGTGGCTGTGAGTGTGCCACTGCACTCCAGCCTGGGCGATGGAGCGAGACTCTGACTCAAAAAAATAAATACATAAATAAAAAGACAAATGCCTATTTTTAGAGATGACTGTGAGGAACGAATTGACATAACCTATGTCAAGTACAAAGCACAGGGCCTGGACCGAGTAGGGGCTGGTGCTAGACATGCGAGCTGCCCTATCTTCACAAGTGGCTGTGCTGTCCGGAGAGGGCCACCTCGATGTGTGAGAGGGCCAAGGCAGGGATGCAGGTGACACCATTTCAGATGCACAGGCAGGTCATCTCTCTCAGCCTTGTTTCAACATCCCTAAAAAGGCGTGATTAGATTTAGGGGATTGCTAAATGCCCTTCAGGCTCTAAAGACTGAGGAGTCCCTGTCCTGGGATGGACACACACACATAAATACACACACATACTCACGTGTACAGATTCTTACACACGCACTCATACACACACACACACACAAATGCTCACACATACATACACAGTCTATACACACATACACACTCACATACACGATACACACAGATACTCACACATGGCTACGTATATGCATACTCATAATACATTCACACATATGTAATACATACACATACTCACAAATATACACACATGCTTATTCATTCTGTAACGAAAATTTAGTTCTGTAAAATGTTAGTTCTATAATGAAATTTTAGTTATGTAATGTTAGCCAAATGGAAGCCTGACCTGTGAGATGCTTCTGAGAAAAATCTCATTAACCTTAAAAACCTAAAAATTCTCACTCTGAAGTTGATGGTTAATCAGCAACCCACTAGGTGCTAAAACGCCCAGCGGGTGGTAGTGAAACCCTTACTTACCTTAAGTTACAGAACCCTCATTGCCCTAGGCCATTTGGTCAAGATCCCCTAACCCCAGGGGCCATCTACACAGAAACTCCCGATAACCTCCTGACCCAGCCCTATATTAACTTAGGCCACTTGCTCAAACAACCCTCTAACCTGGCCCTATATAATCAACCCCTTTCTTTAACTTGGGGCTGACGCCATCTTAGGCTCAGCCCGGCAGGAGTGCTTTAATAAACTTTGTTTTTTCTCAAACTGCCTTCAAGCCGGGCTTGGTGGCTCAGCCTATAATCCCGCACCTTGGGAGGCTGAGGTGAGTGGATCGCCTGAGCCCGTGGGTTCGAGACCCACCTGGGCAACTTGGTGAGACCTCATCTCTACAATAAATCAAAAAATTAGCCAGGCCTGGTAGCGCACACCTGTAGTTCCAGCAACGTGGAAGGCTGAGGCGGAAGGATCGCTGGAGCCCAGCGGGTCAAGGCTGCGGTGGCCGGGAGCGGCCACTGCACTCCAGTCTGGGTGACAGAGTGAGTGAGACTCCAACTCAAAAAAAAAAAAACAACTGCCTTCTGCGTTCCTCCTTTGGTGAACTTTGCAATGCTCATATACACACATGTACTCATATATACATAACACATGCTCACACATATATACATAGTATATATACACACATTCAGACATATACAATATATACATATACACACAGGCTTATTCACCACATATTTGTATACACACATACTTGCCGGGAGCAGTGGCTCAAGTCTGTGATCCCAGCACTTTGGGAGGCAGAGGAGGGAGGATTGCCTGAGCCCAGGGCTGAGTAACATGGCGAGACCTCCTCTCTATAATCAATCAAAAAATCAGCCGGGTGTGGTGGCACATGCCTGTGGTTCCAGTTACTTGGAAGGCTGAGGTGGAAGGATCGCTGGAGCCCAGCAGGTCGAACTTATGGTGGTCATGAGTGTGCCACTGCCCTCCAGCCTGGGTGACAGAGTGAGACTCCGACCCAAAACAAAACAAAGCAAAAACCATACAGATACACACAACAAGATTTTTGTGAGTTTTTTAATAAGAAAATTTCATAGTGGTATAAAAGAAAATGACACATATGCACAAGCTCACACATACATCTACAGCACATACACACATGCAAGTTCACACATACACAGTGTATGCACACATACGTTCACACATACACAATACAAACATATTCATATACATACAAGCTCACACACACACTGCAGGGAGGAAGCGTCTGCATGTCTCCCCAGAGCCAGTGGGTCACCTGGAACCTCAGGCCCTAGGATCCTTGAAAATCGCCCTAGAGAAGAAGAATGTGTCTGGAAAACATTCCCAGCACTTCCTTGTGGGAGTGCTGTTTCCTTCTTAGGCCCCTCCTGCCTGCCAAGTGTGGGATCAGGCCACCTCTCCTTGTCAGGGGCTGGACTGGGGGCCTGGGGTGTGCTGGACTCTCCAGACCAGTCCGTCCATCCTTCTCCCACCACCCTCTCCCAGACCTTGCAAGAATACAACCACCCCCACTCCAACCCTCACCCCCCTCCACCCCCGACCCCCGGTCCAGGACGTGAGTCAAACAGCCTCACAGTGTCTTTCAGGGCTCCCGAAACATGGTTCCACCTTCCTGAGAAAGCCAAGGCAGAGTGGGTGGGGCCTGGGGAGGAGGCCCAGGAGTGGAGAGGTGCAGAGGAGAGCGGGAGGGGACCAAGTGAGGCGCGCACAGCCCCTGGGGTGGCGCCAGGCCTTAGACACACGTGGAGGCCTTCCCTCTGCCAGATGCCCCAGCAGGTCAGCTGGACAGCTTTTTTGTTTTTCTCTAGCTGTGCCTCATTTCTGACACTGAGCTCTTTTTCCATCGGATGGAGGAGGGGAAAGGACTTCCTCCAGGATTCATGTCTCAGTCCTGAGATCTTTGTGCAAAATCACATGGCAGGAGGATGGCGGATGGCGTAGGTCACTTCTCAGGCTGTCCCTGCCCATCCACAGGGCCCCTTTAGGGCCAATGCTTCTCTGAGGCCTAGAGGCACCCGCTGCCTCCCTCAGAGCTGCTCCGGGGCCCACACTCTTTTGCCATCTGCCACTCCTCTCCAGGACAGGAGACCCTGCTGGTTTGGAAGAGTGGGGGTCTCGTCTCCCCCACGGCTTCTGGCCAAGGTGCCCGGAACATCTGCATGAATCTTCTTTGTCCCCCTTCTCAATTCTGGACGCTGACTCAGTTCTCTAAGGGTGTGGACTTTTAAAGAAGACTTTTAGGTACTACTGTTTGCCTTCCTCCATGCTGCCACAGTCCTCAAAACTACTTGAATGTGGGAAAGGAAATGGGAACATGCAGGGAGAAAAATGAACATTGATGAGTGTCTCAAAGTAACAACCTGCCACATACATGACCCCATCCAATCTCACTACAATCCTTTGATGTTATCCCCATTTTATATATGGGAAAGATAAAATTTAATAAGGTCTCCTAACTAGTAAGTGTCCTTCCCATACATTCCTGAAAACATTCCGTAAAATGGGTGTGCGTCAGGTTGGTGAACTCGATTCCAAACTGTTTTTGTTTTTGGTTCACAGAGCTCTTTATTTAAAGGAATCATCCAGGCTGGACATGGTGGCTCATGCCTGTAATTCCAGCTCTTTGGGAGGCTGAGACAGGAGGATTGCCTGAGCAGGGGAGTTTTAGACCAGCCTAGGCAACATAGCAAGACTCTTATCTCTACTTTTTTTTTTTTTTTGAGTTGGAGTCTCACTCTGTTGCCCAGGCTGGATGCAGTGGCATGCTCAAGCCACTGCAGCCGCGACCTGCTGGGCTCAGACAATCCTTCTACCTCAGCCTTCTAAGTAGCTGGAACTACAGGTGCGTGCCACTATGCCCGGCTAATTTTCTTTTCTTTTCTTTTTTTTTTTTGAGTTGGAGTCTCACTCTGTCACTCAGATTGGAGTGCAGTGGCCGCTCCCGGCCACTACAGCCTTGACCTGCTAGGCTCTGGCTATCCTTCTTCCTCAGCCCTCCAAGTAGCTGGGACTACAGGCGTGCGCTACCACGCCCGGCTAATTTTTGATTTATTGTAGAGATGAGGTCTTGCCAAGTTGCCCAGGTGGGTCTCGAACCTGCGGGCTCAGGCAATCCACTCACCTCGACCTCCCAAAGCGCTGGGATTACAGGCTGAGCCACCAAGCCCGGCCCCAGCTAATTTTCTTTTTTTTTTTTTTGAGTTGGAGTCTCACTTTGTCACCAGGCTGGAGTGCAGTGACACACTCACGGCCACCACAGTCTCGACCTGCTGAGCTCAGGTTATCCTTCTGCCTCAGTCTTCCAAAGGCATGCACCACCATGCCCAGCTAATTTTTTGATTTATTGTAGAGATAAGGTCTTGTCAAGTTGCCCAGGCTGGTCTTGAACCCATGGGCTCGGGCAATCCTCTCATCTCAGCCTCCCAAAGTGCTGGGATTATAGGCGTGAGCCATCGCACTGGGCCAATTTCTTTTTTGAAATATTGTAGAGACAAGGTCTCGCCAAGTTGTTCACGCTGGTTTCAAACCTTTGGGCTCAAATAATCCTCTCACCTTTGCCTCCCAAAGTGCTTGGATTACAGATGTGAGCCACTGTGCCCGGCTGACCCTCATCTCTATTTATGAAAAAGAAATCTTCCTCGAAAAATCCAGTGTTGCTGCTTGGGTTGAGGGCGACTGGGATGAGGAGCTCAGGGTACTGCCTCCTCTTCCTCACCTCCAGATGCACCTGGGACATTTCGATGACGTCCTGGGCCCCAGAAGCCCATTTGGAAACCTCTGGGCTATGTGACCTCCCAGCGGGTTCTAAAGTCAACCCCCCATGCCTTAGAATTGGAACACTCGTTGGTGCCCTGCCCAGTGGATTTCCTTGGAAGATACTGACTTCTTGGCACATGCCATCAACACTTCTGGCTTGGTTCTTCCCCAAAGACTGCGGGGCCCCACTCCTGGACTCCACGTCAGGGCCAGATGCGTGGCTTCCTGAAAAGGCTTGGAGGCCGGCCCACCTCCTGCTGCCCAATCCCTCCACTGGGTCCAACACAATCAGCCGGGGTTGCATGGGGCCAATTTCTTCAAGTAAGTGTTAATCCTGCTCAGAGCTGGATGAATAGGGCCTCTGGGAGCAATGTTGCAATTTGTCCTCTGAGACTCTTTTTACTTTTTGGCAATTATCGCTTCATTGAGACCAACTCATTTCCTTTCAATTCATAAAATCAACGTGTCAAGAAATGCGACCAGCCTTTGGGCTTCCAGGTTTATCACTCCATCCATCTCAACGGCTAAACCCCAGGTGAGCACTTCCTGGGTACTAGGTACTGTGCTAAGCACTGGGGAGGCAAAGACCAGGAAGAGGCATCTCCTGGATGGTTTCCAGTTCCCAGCGCGCGCCCTGGGAAGGTCTAGTGGATGCTCCCTGGCACTCTGCCACTCAGCACCGCCTTCCCTAACAGCTCTCTGGCTTCCGTTCTCATTACCTGCATCCCACAAGCACAGTCGTGGTGAGACAATACATCCGGGAACCTTGCCCTCCCACCGTGGAAGCCAGAATGGGTCTCTGAAGGTTTTCCCTGCCCTAGTTCTTCCTCTCACTGTCCCAGTGAGACCAAAGCCTGGACCCCTGACCTCAGCCCTTCCCGTCAGACCTCTTCCCAGGACAAGGCCGGGAGGGGCAGTTGGCTTACCCACCAGAGCAGCACAACCCGACTGCCAAGAACTTCTCTGCTGCTTCCTGTCCTTAGTCCAGATCTGTTCTCCAGCCTTCCTGCAGGTTCTGGGCATCTCTCAAATTTCCATTTCTCCTTAAGACAACCAGAGTTGGTCTCTGTTGCTTACCATTAAAGATCCCTGACCAGAATAGTGACTAAAGTCAAAGTAAACAGGTTCTGAGGGAGGTCTCAGAAGACCTTTGTGACAAAAGTGAATGTGACTTAGCACATGGGCTCTGGGGTTCTGTAGCTTTTCAGAGGCCATTTTGGCACTGTTTTTTATTTTATTTTATTTGTATAGATGAGGTCTCACTATGTTGCCCAGGCTTGTCTAGAATGCCTGACCTCAAATGATACTCCCACCTCAGCCTCCCAAAGCACTGGGATTACAGGCTGGAGCCACCACAGCTGGCCACCTATTCTTATTTTCTCTTGTTTTCTAGACTTTGGACACTGCTGACATGTAACCTCAGAATAATTGGGGTGTGACTGCCCTCTCCTTTTTTTTTAGGAAAAAAAAAAGATATTTTCCTCTCTTCTTATTAACAGGGAAATTGTGACCCAAGACAATGCTCAGCAAAATGCAACCAG
>CAUYQG010025729.1:0-19444 GCA_963574415.1 Tarsius wallacei
AGAGAGAGAGAGAGAGAGAGAGAGAGGGAGAGAGAGAGAGAGAGGGAGGGAGGGAGGGTGGGAGGGAGTGAGGGAGGGAGAGAGAGAGAGAGAGAGAGAGAGAAAGAAGAAAGAGAAGAAAGTGAGAAAGAAAGAAAGAGAGAAAGAAAGAAAGAAAGAAAGAAAAAAGAGATGCCGGGCACTGTGGCTCATGCCTATAATCCCCCAGCACTTTGGGAGGCTGAGGTGAGAGGATTGCCTCTCCAGCCTGGGTGACAGAGCGAGAGGCTCCAACAAAGGAAGGAAGGAAGAAAGGAAGGAAGGAAGGAAGGAAGAAAAAGAGCAATATATGATTCCATGTTGGGAAGTCTTTAAACAATAGAGAGGCATATTTGCATCCCTACCTCCCACTGCCATACTTCCCAAAAAGAGTTGCCATGTGGGGGAGTCTTTCTAGGGGTTTTTCCATGGGATTATGTACATAAATGGATCCTGTATGCATGGTGACTCATGCCTGTAATTCTAGCACTTTGGGAGGCCAAGGCAGGCAGATTGCTTGAGCCCAGGAGTTCAAGAGCAGCCTGGGCAACATAGCAAGATGCTTTCTCTACAAAAAAAAATTAAAAATTTAGCCGGGGGCAACTCCCTCGAGTCCCCTCCCACTGTGAGAGCTTTTCTGTTCTCTCAATAAATCCTACTTTCTTTTTTTTTTTTTTTGAGTTGGAGTCTCACTGTCGCCCAGACTGGAGTGCAGTGGCTGCTCCCGGCCACCGCAGCCTCGACCTGCTGGGCTCTGGGAATCCTTCTGCCTCAGCTTTCCAGCTTTCCAAGTAGCTGGAACTACAGGCGCGCGCTACCACGCCTGGCTAATTTTTGATTTATTGTAGAGATGAGATCTCGCCAAGTTGCCCGTGCGGGTCTCGAACCCGCGGGCTCAGGCAATCCACTCATCTCAGCCTCCCAAAAGTGCGGGATTACAGGCTGAGCCACCAAGCCCAGCTAAATCCTACTTTCAACAAAAAAATTTAGCCGACAAGGTAGTGCGTGCCTATAGTCCCAGTTACTCAGGAGGCTGAGGATTGCCTGAGCCCAGGAGGTGGAGGCTGCAGTGAGCTATGATTATGCCACTAATTGCATTCCAGAAGGAAAGAAAGAGAGAGAGAAAGAAGGAAGGGAGGAAGGGAGGGAGGGACAGAGGGACGGAGAGAGGAAGGGAAAAAGAGAATTTTTTTTTTGAGTTGGAGTCTCACTCTGTCACCCAGGCTGAAGGGCAGTGGCACGCTCCGGCCACCGCAGCCTCGACCTGCTGGGCTCAGGCGATCCTTCCTTCCCAGCCTTCCAAGTAGTTAGAACTACAGGCACACACCATCAGGACCGGCTAATTTTTTGATTTGTTGTAGAGACAAGGTCTCGCCAAGTTGCCCAGGCTGGTCTCGAAGCCGTGAGCTCTGGCAATCCTCTCACCTCAGCCTCCCAAAGTGCTGGGATTATAGGCATGATCCACAGTGCCTGACCCGGAAAAAGAGAATTTTGCTTTAAGAAGATGTGTGTACATGTGTGTACATGTGTCTGTGCTTTAACATAAATGAGTTTACATGCCTTGTGTGTTCATTGGCAACTTGCTGTTTTATTTTTCCTTTTTTGAGTTGGAGTCTCACTCTGTCGCCTAGACTGGAGTGCAGTGGCACACTCACGGTCACCTCAGTCTTGACTTGCTGGGCTGAGGTGACCCTTCCGCCTCAGCATTCTAAGTAGCTGGAACTACAGGCGCATACCACCACACCTGGCTAATTTTTGTTGTTGTTGTTTTTAAACCTGATTTATTGAGAAGACAGAAAGGTTCTCACAGTGGAAGGGGACCCGAGAGGGTTATCCCTGGCTAATTTTTTTATTTACTGTAAAGACAACGTCTTGCCGTGTTGCTCAGATTGGTCTAGAACCCCTGAGCTCAAGCAATCCTCTTGCCTCCACCTCCCAAAGTGCTGGGATTACAGTGCTGTTTTCAATTAATACGTCTTGGGACTTTCTTTGTCAATACAATATATGCATTTCTACCTCATTCTTTCTAACTGTTCTGTCTAGGCATTTGCTGCTTTTTATTTAACCATACTCTTACTGGTAAACATTTAAATTCTGCTCTCCTTTTTTTTCCATATTGAATTCACGATGGTCTTAATAGTACATTTAGATACATAAAATCACATGTTACAACTGTTGAGGAGAAAAAAAATCTCCTCTCCCTCTTGAATTATTTGAATATTCACTGTTACCTTTTTGTAGAGTAGAGAGAGGATCCCTTGAGACCCAGACACAAGACAGATTCCCTGGAGACAAGTATACATGTTCTATTAAATTGGGGCCTTCACAAGGTAATGAAGACCTGAAGAAATTACCAGAACAGAACACTTTATACAGTTGACACAGAGACACTTCTCTGTGAAGAAGTCATAAGACCAAGAGACTTGGAGTGGGGCTGGTGATTGCAAGGGAATGACCAGGAGACACAGAGGCAGAGTAAACTTGGTGGAGTCAAGGGTTGTTTTAGTAAGTCGGTTTGTGCAGAACCATTTCAATGTGAAGTCCCAGTCTCTGGGGATGAGGATGTTCTTGTCTTTCTGTTATAGAAATGACACCTTTCTCATAAGAAATTTTACGGCCTTTTCTAAGGTAGAAAAGGAGAGTCAGAGAGTCCATCCTGGGTCTACTGTTTCTCAAGTGCCTCCATCTCAAAAAGATCAACTAGCCAAAGGAGTTTTTATTTATTTATTTATTTTTTATTTTGTGTAGGAGTCTCACTCTGTCCAGGTTGGAGTACAGTGGCACGCTCACGGCCACCGCAACCTTGACCTGCTGGGTTCAGGTGATCCTTCCACCTCAGCTTTCCAAGTAGCTGGAACTACATACAGGTGAATGACACCATGCCCGGCTAATTTTTTGATTTATTGTAGAAATGAGATCTTGCCAAGTTGCCCAGGCCGGTCTCGAACCCCTGGGCTCTGGCAATCCTCTTGCCTCGGCCTCCCAAAGTGCTAGGATTATAGGTGTGAGCCACCACGCCCAGCCTACCTAGCCTTTTAATCTGGTAGGAACATTCCCATCACCTAATCCTCTTATTTCTGAAATTTTTTTGGCTATTCTTAAGCACTTACTCTTCCAGAAGCACTTTGGAATCATTTCAAGTTCTCTCCAAATTCACCTGGTATTTTTGATGGAATTACATTGAATGAATAGGTTAAATTCTTGGGCATTGACATGGTTACAATACACCCAGAAGTGTCATATATCTGTTTATTCAAGGCCTCTTCTGTGCCCCTCGGTAAAGTTTTGTCATTTTCTTCATATGGGTCCTGTGTGTTTCTTGTTCAGGTTATTTCTGGACATTATGTATTTGGTTGCTATTGTGAGTAGAATCTCTTTTCTATGGTATTTTATAGCAAGTCCATGCCAGTGTATAGCAAGCCACTGATTGTTTTTACAGATATGTTTGTACTAGTGACCTGTCTGGTGGAGTGGGAGCCCTGGAAGTGATCAAACTTGACCAGAAATAGCACCCGAGAAAGAGAGAGAGAAAGAAAGAAATATTCTCACTTGTGTCTCTCTCCCTCCTGCCAGGCCTCCCACTGACCAAACCCCACCTGCTGCCAGATGACAGGGAAGGTGGGGGGCTAGCCCCGGCTATACAGAGCAGTGCAAGGGAGAGCACCGAACAGACCTGGGACAGACAGAACGAGGGCCAGCCAGCTCAGGGTGAATTCATAAGGCCTATGACTCCTTCTCAAAATCTCAACCACTCTCAAAGAATGAGTGTTTGCTTCTACCATGATGGTCGCAAGAACACGCACTGGTTTGAGTCCCATAGCAACAGGAGAGAAAATCATTTTAATTGGATTATAGAAGCAGGCTCATCACCTCCCGAGGTGACTACTCTGAAGGGGAAAGCCTGCCTTTGGATGTGTTGGTATCATTATTTTGTTAAATTTATATAGAGATGAGGTCTCATTATGTTGCCCAGGCTAGTTTCAAACTTCTGAGCTCAAGCGATCCTCCCACCTCAGCCTCCCAATGTGCTGGGATTACAGGCATGAGCCACCGCGCCTGGCCTGTCGGTATTATCTGTAAGTAGGCACATTGACTTAGAATCATTCATTATATGAAATGGGTGTCACTGCAACAAGCTCCCAAGG
Source organism: Tarsius wallacei (assembly GCA_963574415.1). Classification (NCBI taxonomy): domain Eukaryota; kingdom Metazoa; phylum Chordata; class Mammalia; order Primates; family Tarsiidae; genus Tarsius; species Tarsius wallacei. The sequence goes on from CAUYQG010025729.1 coordinate 4,164, forward strand.
AGTGGAGACCAAAGATAGTTCACTCTCTTGAAGAACATAAAGAAATATTATCTTTCTCCCTTCTGCCTTAGAGCAATGTGGTCACTTCCTCAAAGGATAAAGGCAGAGGGAGAAGTGAAAGGACTTCCCAGGAGGTATATCCCTCTCTCCTCCAGCAGATAAGCCAAATAGAATCCCACTAGGATAGATGCCTTAAAAAAAAAAAAAAAAGACTTCCTTTACCAGCATAAACTGACGAACCTGGTATAGAATGTAATGTCAATTCTGTATAGTTCAAATTTCATATAGCTAACCAGATATGTTACCTTGGGGAAAATCCCAAGCACCTTCCTGAAAACTTGAGGGATTTCTTGTATATCTCAGCTCTCCTCAGCACCTAGAAACAGATGCTCAAAGAATGTTTACAGTGACAACCTAATTTAAAAATGGGCACAAGAATAGACACTTCTGGGTGGGGTCAGTGGCTCAGCCTATAATCCCAGCACTTCGGGAGGCCGAGGCGAGTGGATTGCCTGAGCCCGTGGGTTCGAGACCAGCCCAGGCAACTTGGCGAGACCTCGTCTCTATGATAAAATAAAAAATAGCCGGGTGTGATAGCGCGCGTCTGTAGTTCTGGCTACTCAGAAGGCTGAGGCAGAAGGATTGTTGGAGCCCAGAAAGTCGACACTGGGGGGCCATGAGCGTGCACTCCTGCCTGGGCAAAGGAGTGAGACTCCAACTCAAAAAAAAAAAAAAAAAGAATATACACTTCTACAAAGAGGATATACAAATGGATAACAAGGCCAGGTGCTGTGGCTCACACTTGTAATCCCAACACTTTGGGAGGTCAAGCTGGGTGCATCACTTGAGCCCAGGAGTTCAAGACCAGCCTAGGTAACGTAGCAAAGCGTCGTCTTTACAAAATTTTTTTAAAAATTAGCTGAAGTTGGTGGTGTGCACCTGTAGTCCCAGCTACTCAGAAGGCTTAAGCAGAGGGACCACTCGAGCCCAGGAAGTGGAGGCTGCGGTGAGCCAAGATTGTGCCAGAGCATGCCAGCCTAGGCGACGTGATGAGACTCTGACTCAAACAAAACCAAATGGACAACAAATATATGAAAAGATTCTTAACATCACTAATTATCAGGGAAATATAAATCAAAATCATGACATATCACCTCATACCTATTAGGGTGGTCACTATTAAATTAAAAACAGAAAATAAATGTTGGTGAGGATGTGGAGGTTGACAGGATTTTAAAATGGTACAGCTGCTACAGAAAACAATATAGAAGTTGCATTTTAAAAAATAAAAATAAAAATATTGTATGATCTCTCAATCCCACGTTTGGGTATATATATAAAGAATTGAAGCCGGGCACAGTGGCTCACGCCTACAATCAAGACCAGCCTTGGGAGGCAGAGGCAAGAAGACTGCCTGAGCCCGCAGATTGGAGACCAGCCTGGGCTATACCTCGTCTCTCCAATAAATCAAAAAATCAACCAGGTGGGGTGGCATGCACCTGGAGTTCCAGCCACTTGGGAGACTGAGGCGGAAAGATCACCTGAGTCAGGCAAATCAAGGCTGTGGTATCCATGAGTGTGACACTGCACTCCAGCCTGGGCGACAGGATGAAACTCTGACTCTAAATTAATAAATAAATAAGTGAAATTGAAAACAGGATCTCAAAGAGATTAGGTATCTCCATGCTTACTGTAGCACGATTCACAGTAGCCAAGTTGTAGAAGCAACCTAAATGTCCACCAACAGATGAGTGGATAAAGAAATGTGCTCCATTCATACAGCGAACTATTATTCAGCCTTAAAAAGAAATGAAATTCTGATACATGCTACAGCACAACATAGATGAACCTTGAGGACATTATGTTAAGTGAAAAAAGTCAATCACAAAAACACAAACACACACCGTATGATTCCACTTACATAAGGTATCTCAAGTAGACAAATTCATAGAAACAAAAAGTAGAACAGTGGTTTCCAGGGAAGCTGTTGTTTAATGGGTGCACAGTTTCAATCACGTAGGATAAATATTCTAAAGATCCATTGTATGATAATGTGCATATAGTTAACAATCCTGTAATGTACACTTTTTTTTTTTGAGTCGGTGTCTCACCTTGTCACCTAGGCATGCTCATAACTCACTGCAGCCTCAACCTCCTGGGCTCAGGTGACCCTTCTGCCTCAGCCTCCAGGGTAGCTAGTCAGGTGCATACCACCACACCCAGCTAATTTTTTTCATTTTTATTTTTATTATAGAGATGAAGTCTCACTGTGTTGCCCAGGCTGATCTTGAACTCCTGGGTTCAAGCAACCCTTCTGCCTCACCCTCCCAAAGTGCTAGGATTACAGGTGTGAGGCACCTCACCCAGCCTGTAATGTATACTTTAAGAGGGTAAATTGATGTTGTGTGTCTTTTACTACAATTAAAAAAAGAGAGAGAGAATATTTAATGTGAGATTAAGTTGAACCTATTCAAACACAAAGTACTGATATGTTAACTCTTGGGGCTCTCCCACACTCCAAGGTCACCCCTGGGTGACAGCTCCCTGTTGCCATGTCTTACACACCCACCTTAATCAACAGCACTGTTGATGATAGAGCCTGTGTTTTCTCCAAGTTTATGTCCACCATACAATCTATCTAACACAATTCTTGGCACAAAGCTGCTGCTCAACAAATGTCTGTGGAAAAAATGAAGGGGCAGATAGAATGGGGCCTCAATTTCCCCATCTATAAAATGGGGAAAGCACCTGCCTTTCAAACAGTCTGTGCAATGGGGAAGTACCTCTTGGTCCCTTTGCTGGTGGGAGGTGAGAATGTGGGGGTTTTTCTTCCTCCTGTTCCGCCAGCATGTGTCTGTCCCCTTCTGGATGAGTCATCCCGGAGTCAGACACTATTTCTCTCGGACAGAACGCGTCAGGTACCTGCTTGGGAGCAGCAGGCCCATAAATCTGTGCCGCATCCCCCGCGGTTACCTAGGGAACACTGGGCACAGCCAGGAAGGGGGGCTGTGCAGACAGAGTGGGCTCTGGCCAGTGTCCCAACCCTCTCCTACGACAGCCCGGCAGGAGCCTCCCACTCTAGTTTGGAACCAACCTCCTGTCCTCTGTAGAGGGCACAGGTGGCCCCCAGCCGAGAAACTCAGAAAAGCAGCAGGGTCCCCACACCAAATGTTCAAAGGCAGAAGCCATCAGTTAGCAAAATGACTGCACCAGGCATCAGGGCAGCTGGGATCCGGTCCTGCGTTTCAGCCCTTCGCCATTACACGACAGTCACAAGCAGGTCTTCCTTCTCTCCACTCTCTGCAGGTGTGAAGACTAAATGAAATACTATATTAAACTGCTCAGCTGGGCATGGTAACTCGTGCCTGTAATCTCAGCACTTTGGGAGGCTGAAGTGGAAGGATCGCTTGAGCCCAGGAGTTTGAGAACAGTCTGAGCAACATAGTGAGACCTCATCTCTACAATCAATCAATCAATAAACTGCTTAGCATAGCCCTGACAAACAACAGCAGAGGCAGCTGTAGATTTAATTATTATTTCTGCTATTATTATTAATAGTAGTATATTATCCTCACTGTAATACCCCAAGTATTATCCCACTTTACAGATGAGGAAGAGGGTTCAGAGAGATGAAATGACTTGTTCAAAGTCCCTCAAGGAAGAATGGGATCCACTTGTAATGGCCAACTAGCTACTTTAAAGGATGGAGACCATTCTGGTAACTCCCATGGGAGCATGTAGGAAGGACTACCATAGTGCCCAACCCCATTCATGCCACACACTCCGACTGGCCCTCTCCCTGTGGCTGCATGACACCCAAAACACTTCCAGACCCAGCTTCAAATATCACATCCCCTCATTGGGCTCTCACTGGCTCTGATTAAGCCAGGGGTCCACCCCATAGCTGTAAGGAAGGGTCTGCCTGCTCCTGAGAGGTGAAAGACTCAGGTCATAGATATGGTTTGCAAAGAAAGGTTGGACCACGTACGGTGGCTCACACCTGCAATGCCAGCGTCGGGAGGCCGAGACAGGAGAATTGCTTAAGCCCAGGAGTTTTGAAACCAACCTGGACAACATAGCGAGAACTCGCCCCTACAAAAAAAAAAATTAGCCAGATGTGGTGGTATGCAATGCCTATAGTCCCAGCTGCTCAGGAGGCTGAAGTGGGAGGATCACTTGAACCCAGGAGATCGAGCCTGCAGTGAGATATAATCACATCACCACACTCCAGCCTGAGCAACAGAGCAAGACTCCATCTGCAAAAAAATAAAAAAAGAAGGGTGAAAGGAGGCTAGGGCCCAAACAAGATGCATTCATGTGTGTGTGTGTGTATGTGTGTGAAGATGCACTTGTGTGTGTGTGTGTGTGTGTGTGTGTGAAGATTGACTCTGTATACATGTGTGTAGTCTAGGCAACATTTCCTAGACTTTATGGCAAAATGTCCACAGTGATGTTCTCTCTGGATAGTGAAATGAAGGATGATATCCCTTTTGTTTTCCGTACCTTCCCATAGTTTTGTGATAAGCACAATTTATCTTGATAGTTTTTTTAAAGCTACTTTCATTTGTTTAGTATCTAAATAATGAAAATAACACATAGTTACTTTAAGCATATTTATTCTTAAGACCACTGGGCTAAGCATGACAGGCCTCCGTTCTGGCTCTGAGTGATCAAGGTCAAGTTATTTTCTGGCCTCAGTTTCCCCACCTGTGAAATAAGGGAAGGGCTAAACAATGTCTACAATCCATTCCATCTCTGATTCAGAATACCTCTCTCCTCTGTGCACCCAGCAAGTAAAACAGTGTAGAGGCTCTGGGAGACGTGCTTAAGTGCAAAGAGAGTAATTGTTTCTAAATAGAAATCAATCCTGAATGCAAATGGGGACATTTGCAGAGTTGAAAAATTTCTTCACAAATTGAATGTGCTTTCCGGAACCTTTGAGAAAGCCCCTCCTCACTGGAGACCAGCTATCCTATGCCAGCCCAGAAAAATCTCTCCCTCTCTTAGAGTGAAGAGCTAACATTACTGAACGTGCCTTCTATTTGTGAAGCTCAACACAAGATGCATTAGACACATGCTGTCATTAAAAATCATAGCACTCTTATCAACAAGGGTACCTGAACGAAAGATTTTTGTATGCCTAACCCCTAACTGTACCCCACTATAACCTTATAAAATAAAATAAATTAAAAAAAAGAGTTGGAGTCTCACTCCAACGCCCAGGCTGGTGGGCAGTGGCACACTCACGGCCATCCCAGCATCAACCTGCTGGGCTCCGGTGATCCTTCTGCCTCAGCCTTTCAAATAGCCAGAGCCATAGACGTGCACTACCATGCTCAGCTAATTTTTTGATTTATTGTAGAGATGTGGTCTCTCCCGGTCTGACCTCAAACCTGCGGGCTCAGGCAATCCACTCGCCTCGGCCTCTCAAAGTGCTGGGATGACAGGCTGAGCCACCAGAAAAACACTTTTTATAATTCTTACCTCAAAGTGATCAAGTAAAAAAAACTTTAAAAAATACTTTTTGTATATCTACAGTGTTTTGGGCATTCTGCAATGTATTGGAGAAACAATCATTAAAAAGACAAGACTGTCTTATGGAGGAGACAAGTGAATAAGCAATAATAATAATAATAAAGTGATACCACTATGAGTGCAAACAAGGCCCATCTTTTTCTCTGAGGTATGTATAATTCCAGACACAATTTTTGCAAAGACAAAGTACTAAGGGGCGACAAAATTTACAAAAATATTGCTCTGTTGTTACTTGCCCAACCCATGATGGTAGTCAAAGTATTTCCACGACTGTGAAGTATCAGATATCAGCGGAATTGAAAAAGCCATTTTTACCCCAAAAACCCATTGACAGACAGCAACCAGGGATCAGAAGTCTTTCCCACACACTTCCACAAGACTGGGAAAGGGAATTACTATTCTGCAATGAGAGTCCTTTGTCCCCAATCGGGGCAAACCCTGTCAGGTTCTCACGTACATCGGAATAAAGACCCTTGATAACTGAGTGAGCAGAGAAACGCAGCCAGCTCACTCACACCAACACAGCAAGATTCATGTGAGTTATTTTTCCAGTTTTCAAAATTAATCTTGGCTTCTCACTTTATCTAATCCACCCAGAGCCATGTCTCACTCTGGGTTAATGGGATATTTCTCATTTTATCTGTAAACTCAGCAGTGGAGGTAATTAGCATGTTTCCTTGCTTCCTTCAAAAAAAAAGTAGCAGACACTAATTTAAAAGTCCACATGAGATCATTTAAGTGAATCTAGTAATCAGAGCAGCAGAACTGTCATTCACGGTGTCTTACTCCTGATAGGCTCATTTATTTATAGAGTCGAGCTACCGAACATCTACTGGAATATCGAAGAAGAAATGAAGAAAAGAAATGCACCTCTTCCCTGAACAGGTGACAACTTGAAAAATGGATGCAACCAGAGATCATGCATTTTTTTTTCCTGAACCTTAGTTTTTATTGCTCTAGTCACTGAGAAATAAATAGATATCTAGAGATGAATGAATAGAAGAAAAAATATGAGCTGTATTCTCCAAGGGACCAATTTTTTTTTGAGTTGGAGTCTCACTCTGTCGCCCAGACTGGAGTGCAGTGGCCACTCCCAGCCACCGCAGCCTCGACCTGCTGGGCTCTGGCGATCCTTCCGCCTCAGTCTTTCAAGTAGCCGGAACTACAGGCGTGCGCTACCACGCCCGGCTAATTTTTGGTTTATTGTAGAGATGCGGTCTCGCCAAGTTGCCCGTGTGGGTCTCGAACCCGAGAGCTCAGGCAATCCTCCCAAAGTGCTGGGATGACAGGCTGAGCCACCGAGCCCGGCCCAAGGGATCTAATTTAACCGAGAAATCTCTAAGGCAGTGAGGAAGTTTCCCAGAAAGTCAGAAAACTGATTTTCTTAAAACTTATGTTTATTTATATGATGACTTGTTCCAGAAATTATTCATATGGTTCACAAAATATACATAATTTATTTAAAAATAAAGAAGTGAGAAAATTGGAACAAGTTAGAATAAGAGAATATGTGGCCAATAGTTTTATCTTTACTTAAAATGGATACTCCAAGAACTTGTACGCTAGCTGAAGAAAAGGTGAACTTTGAACTTTGAGCATCTTTAAGCCTTTGCAAGGAGGAAACACGATGAGTTTCACAATGTTCCCAAAACCCATCTAACACTCTGATACTGGGAAACGTTCTAAGTTCTTCACGCCTGAACATCATTATGTTATATGTGATTTTACACTTTGGGGGCAATTAACGTTTAGTTGAAATAATCATGAATTCTAAATAGTTGTATGTGTGGGGGTGTACAAGTGTGTGTGTGTGTGTGTGTGTGTGTGTGTGTGTGTGTGTATGCATGAGTGTGTGTGTTGGGTTCCGAGCTTGGAGAACCGTTAAGAGAGAAACAAAGAAATAGGGAGGTTAAGAGTACAATGGAAGAAATAATTTGCCTAGGACAAGAATGCTTTTTCCTCTGCATTCACATCTGTTTAATGGGGCTGATGCTTTTTCTTTAAATATGGGACAAAAATTTGAGAGGGATAAAATATTAGCATTAAGTGATATAGAGGAAGAATATAGGACATAGGGTTGAAACGGGGATATGGATCTCCTCAGGGATCTCAAATGAGAAGATAGTTGATTTCTTCCCAAACTAGTAGAGCATTTGCGAACAATAAATGAGATAATCTGTATTTTTGTAACGAAGCATTGTATGCGATCTCATCCATAATACAACTAATGTTGAAGTTATTTGACAAGAAAACAGAAAATAGCAATATACAACCTCTCGGTCATCAGGAAAGTATTTGTAGATCCTTGCTAAATCCAGAATAGTCACTAAGTGGAGCCATCCATTTAGTGAGAGACAATTATCTGGTAGGTACCTTTGTTATCAAACAGGATAACACAGTGTATCCATTTCAGTTTCCATTTCTGCTGACGTCCTGAAATATTAGATGCTGATGTCTCCACATTCCAAAGGGAGGCAAACAAAAACCAGTTTTGTCCTCTCTGAATGGGTTATTTCATCCAAACTGATATTATGAAAGAGTAGGATTGGAAGACTTGGGGTGGAGTTTCTAAGAGGTAGAAGGAGCTTGGCTCTTAGCCCAAGCCCAGGGAAAGGAAGAAGCTATCATTTCAAAAGAAGATGGAAATCGTGACTATTATATCTGTCTGAATCTTTATAAACTGGACCCAATTTCTTTTGAAAACTATGGAAACTAAAAGATCTTTTATTACCTGATACATTGACCAAAACTGTCATAAAATTTGACCTAGATCTCATCCAAGTGGAAGGAGAATTTGCTTCATAAGGCTGGGTTTGAACAGGCAGTTGAGTCGGGGGTGCTCATTTAGTAAAACAGTTACAAGTCTATGATGTCTAGGTGGCAGATCTGATGTTTTCACCCTTCCTTTCAGTCACAGAACTCATGCTTCAAAGGAAAGCGGATACCAAGCTCAATGTTTAAAGTGGATGATCCCAGACTTGCTCTTGCTGGGGGAGGGCTGGTGAGGAGGAGGGAAGGGGAGGTGTGTGGCTGGCCCCTAAGAGTGCTGAACGACCAAAAAGTGGTCACATGCGCTGGATGGGTGAGGGATGGGGGAACTAATTTAATAAACAGGTATTTCTCCACTGGGGTAGGGGCGGGGGGAGAGTGCTGATCGGTAGTTGAAAAGCCAGCCCTGAGATAGTACCTGAATAGAAAAGACTTTGATATCATAATTATTTCTAATTTTTTTAACTTGAGTGATAAAAATTCAGGCGCTCCTCAAGTTTTTCTGAGGAAACTTGTTAATGAGCTTTAATGTTTTGAACGCTTTAATCTGTTAGAAAGCTCCTGAAAGCTGCTACTCTTTATCTTTCATACTTGAAAATGACTGTTGTGTGACTGGAGGGACCCCCAAACACTCCGAGGTGACACATGCCATCGCCCTGAGGTTTATGGCTGCAAACAATGACCCAGGTCTGTTGGCTCTTTGGAGTGTTTCAGCATTTTTTCAAACAAATCACCTTAGCCCTTTAGAACTGCAGGTCTGAAGCACCCATTTCTCACAATTTACAGATGGGAAAATTGGAGCCCACAATGACTAGAGAGACTACTACTCAAGAATAAAAAAATGACAAACTATGGATAGATACATGTATCAACTTGGATGCATCTCAAGGCTGACACTTCCTGGGAAAGTCAATCCTAAAAAGGACCTACTGTATGACTCCCTTTCTATAATGTGCTTGAAATGACAAAATTACAGAGATGGAGAACAGATGAGTGGTTGTCAGGGGTTAAGAAGGAGATGAGCTATGGCTGCAAAAGAATAGCACAAGGGATCCTCGTGATGAAATTTTTCTGTTTCTTGACTAGGATGGTTGCTCCACACATCTGCACATGTGATAAAATAACACAGAATTAAATACCACACACACACACACACACACACGTGATAAAATAGCATAGAACTAAACACACACAGAGATGATTACATGTAAGACTGGTGAAATCTGAATATGGTGGATGAATCGTCTCAATGTTAATTTCCTAGTTGTGATATTACAATACAGTTAAACAAGATGCAGCCGTTGGAAGAGACTGGATGTAGGGCATATGGGATCTCTCTGCATTATTTATTATAACTGCCTGTGAATCTACAGTCATTTACAAAAGTTAGAATAGAAAAATACTAGAATCTGAGTCCAATAACTAGACTGCCATTCACTTTTGTGGCTTTCAGGTCTTGAATTTTTTTTTTCTGAGTTGGAGTCACTATGTTGCCCAGGCTGGAGTGCAGTGGCATGCTCATGGCCACCCCAGCATCGACCTGCTGGACTCTGGCAATCCTTACACCTCAACCTTCCAAGTAGCCAGAACTACAGGCGCGCACTACCACACTCAGCTAATTTTTTGATTTATTGTAGACACAAGGTCTCGCCAAGTTGCCTGGGCTGATCTCAGACCTGCAGACTCAGGCAATCTACCCTCCTCAATCTCCCAAAGGGCTGGGATTACAGGCTTGAGCCACCGCACCTGGCCAGATATTTTTAATTAGAGGAAATAGACTTGGAAAAAGCCCTAAACTGTTGTAATACAAGAATATTTTAGGGGGGAGAATGGAATCACATTCCTTGGTCTCAGATTTAAAAATAAAATAAAATTCAATAGATAATCTTCCTGTTGACAAAACTTCCATTTGTAAATTGAAGGAGGAATCATACAAAAAAAAATCCACAAGTGAATAGTGGAAAAATCTCACAACTTTTTGGACTTGCAAAAAGAACCATTTTAAGTAAGCTATGCCACACCCACATGAGCAGAAGCAACGTTGCTGCCATGTCTATACGGTTTCAGTCATGCAAATCTTTTCAATTCCCCCGTGCAACCTTTCCTGGTAGCAAGATGATATAATTTAAAAACACAGGCCTCACAATTACAACAATTAGCCCCAGTTTTAACTGTGTCATTTATCTGCTCGGCAACTATAAGCCAATTAAACTCAATTTCCTGATCTGTAGGATGGGGACACAGTGACTGCCTTGCCTATGCCTTCTCGTTGGGAAAAACAAATGAAAGAGACCCTTGTGACAGAGCATCTAGAAGGATGTTACTTGCATATTACAATATTTAATACATGCAGGATGTTGGAGTTAATCTGTGGGGCTGACATGCCAGCACGACAGCTGAGCTGCTCTAACTAGAGTTTCAACATTTGTACACTAACCATCGGTGGTCTTGTCAAATAGCTCACATGGGTGACTTTGTCACAGAAACCCAATGAAAAAAGCTGTCTAGTGTTTAAATCCATACAGCCTGCTTCAAGTGTCCTCGATAATCCCTGATGCTTTTTTGTTCAGTGTAGAGTTTAAGATTACACGCCGTCGCCATCCTTGATCTGACTTTCAAAGAACCCATTGGCTTTCTCACTGTTCCCAAGCCTGCAGTGTGCACGGAATAAGACAGCATCCCAGCAAAGTAATTGAACCAAATTCAGTTTCATGCAACTAGAAAAGTTCTGTACTTCGTGAAAGCTTGTAATGAGGTGGCATTTTTTTTAAATTTTGCAAACGCACTCATCCAACACATATATAAAGTTTTAGGTGTGTGCTGGGGCAAGGCATGCCCTGGTCAGCAGGAAGGAGTGACTGCCATCCCATTTAGCTCATGTCCTGTACGATTAGGCTGACTGCGTAAAGCATCATGCAAACGTATGTATTCTTTTCGTGTATCATTTTCCATCATTTTGAAATATTGCAAATATCTCTTTTTTGTAACATTTTATATATCTCACAGGCAGCATCATAACATTTCTAGTCTAGGGTATTCATTTGAAATATTAACTGCATATCAGGAAATCAAAAAGCTGATTCAAGACACAAAAGTGTCATTTTACAAAGGAACACATCTAACCCTTAAAAAGAAAACTTGCGATTCTTGAAACATCTTATTTTTCCCCCAAGCAAAACAATAATAAGGCAGATGTGATAGAGTGCGTTACTGACTTCAAGTCTCTCTGTTGACGGAGAACTTTCAGTGTTGCTCACTGCGGGAGGAGTGTCATTCCCATACCTACACTGTCCCTGGGACTTAGTTTGACGAGTGGGATATTACCACACATGACCCAATCAAAGTCTTGACCATCGTATGTGTTCATGGGTCGGCTCTGTTAACGTCCCTGCCATCCCCAGAGGATCACGCACAGCATGTTGGGAGAGAAATCTGGAGCAGAATTGCTGCAGTGATGCTTCTCAGCCACTCCCACACAGGAGCAGAGCCTGCAGGCAACCTACACAGGTGTGGGCGAGTCCAGCCAAGATCCCAAAGCAGCCCAGTGAAGCCCAACCTGGTCAGGTGAATTCCAGGCAACTCATGAACACCCCAGTAGATTACCAACACACAAGCGAGTCTGCAGTATTGACCAGAAAAATCAGCGTTACCTTTATTCTGATTTTACTGTTAAAATAATAAGTGTGTGTTGTTCATTTCAATATCTTTATTGTTATCGTACTTGTTTCTCAAGTCTCATGGACTCAGTAATTTGGATCTGCACAAACAATAATAATAAGCCAGAAAAGGAAGTTGATTAAAAAGTTGAGAGACAAATAAGATTGAATGTAGAAGCCGGGTGCAGTGGCTCAGCCTGTCAGCCCAGCACTTTGAGAGGCCGAGGTGAGAGGATTGCCTGAACCCGGGGGTTTGAGACCAGCCTGGGCAACTTGGTGAGACCTCACCTCTACAATAAATCACAAAAATTAGCCGGCATGGTGGCACGCATCTGTAGCTCCAGCTACTTGGAAGTGTAATTCACCTACAATAAACTTCACATATTTAGAGTGTATGGTTTGGTAAGTCACATACACCCAGAAATCCTCACCACAGTCAAGACAGTGACCACATCCATCACCCTCAAAAGATTCCTCCCGTCCCTTTGTAATCCTACCCCTCTCAACTCTGTCCCCACCCTGAGCAGCCACTGGTGAGTCAGAGCATGTTCAAAGTCAAGTGCGTGCAACATAGTTCTATAGACAACTATGAATCTGTTCTAATATTATTGATCTCTAGAGTTGTAGCATAGCTCTCCAGGGTCCATACCAGGGAGTCTTCACCTCTTCAGCAAGAAGAGCCTTTTGGGTGTTTTCTCCTAACAAGGGAGGTACATTCCTGAAAAATCCAGGAAATACTGTTTATAAAACTTTGCTACCATGTAACTTTACGGGTTGAGCTTTCCAACGGGTGTCTTCTTTAAAAGCGTAAAAACAGTTTGTAATTATCTCATAGTGTAGGCAACTATGACCAGCAAGACCTTAATCATAAATTTATTTATTTATTGCCCATCATTCTTTTTTTCTTTTTTTCTTTTAAAGGTGTAGGGTACAATTCAGGATTGGGTATACAAGTGGTCATCGTACAGGAAAAGTGTGGGCCTCCCTTTGGTCCCCACTTTGCCTGCTTTGAGATCAGGTACTCGTATCGATGGTATGCACCCCTCCCACTCAGGCAGTTTCTGGCTACTACTGATCCCTTTCTTATAGTATTATGGTCAGTGTTCAGAATTCACTGATGAGTGAGATCATAAATTTAATACCTTGCACTTCAGATCCAATGCCTTGTCTTTTATTATACACAGCCTACTTTACTGTCAAAACTATGTGTATAAATTCCAGCTTCACTACTTACAACGTGTGGCTTTCATCAATTTATTCAACCTTTCTGGGCTTCTCTATCCATAAAGTAGGGATAAAAACATCTGCCTCGCAGTGTCAGAGAGTAAATAAAATAATGTAGGTGAAAATATCAAGAGCAGCATTGGGGTCATGGTTGCTTATTAAATGTCAGTTCTCTTCCCTTTTCCTCCTTTCAAAGTAAAAGCAGAGCACAGCTGAAGGAACAGCATAAGGTCTGAATTAAAAAGAAGAAAGCATATTTCCAGTAGGGATATACCCAGAGGAACTCAAGTCATTCTACTAAAGCAATATCTGCACACACATGTTTGTTGCAGCACTATTTACAATAGCACAAACAAGGAATCAACCATGCTGCCCATCGAAACGGGACTGGATAAAAAAAAATGTAGTACATATATATGATGGAATATTATGCAGCCATAAAGAAGGACAAACATATGGACTTCACAGCAACTTAGAAGGATTTAGAGTCTATCATACTCAGTGATCTACTGCAGAAACAAAGAACTGAGTACCACACATTCTCAAGCATAAGCGGACCTTGAGCATTTGCCATAATACTCTGAGAAGGATTGACAGTAGTGGGATACTGCCAGGAGAGGGGGACAGGGGGACACAACATCAATAAGGGTAGCTGATCTCAAACCAGGCGAAGTGGGGACCAAGGGGAGGCCCCGAACTTTATCTGTACATTGACCACTGATATATCCAATCCTGAATTGTACCCCACACCTTTAAAAAAATAGTAACAAAAATTTTAAAAAGTTAAAATTAAAAAAAGAGGAGATTAAGAGCCCAGCCTTCGCCTGTACCAGTTTTGGGACAAAACCGCCTCTCAGGGGCTCTCCGCCTCCTCCTTGTTGCTAATGTGGGGACAATAAACATATCTAGGAGTAATAATAAATAAATAAAAGTAATAAAAATAAATGAATATAAATATATTATATATAAGCATATTTTATATAATATAAATCATAAAGACAATAAACATATCACAGGCCAGCAGGGACCCAAGTCATTTCCATTTCAAGGTTTCTAGCAGACCAAAATTAAAGAGCAATCAAGCAGAATTAGATATGATATTGAATATTTATTAGAATATGTACAGTTGATCCTTGAACAGCATGGAGGTCGGGGCATCGCCCCCTACACAATCGGAAACCTGCATATCCCTTTGACTGCCCCAAAATTTAACTGCTAATCATTAACTGACAATGATAGCCTGGTGTCGACTGGAAGACTTACTGATGGATAACCGTCGGCTAACATAGATTTCGTATGTTATATGTATTATATATACTGTATTCTTACAAGAAAAGTATGCTAGGGAAAAGAATGTGATGAAGAAAATCATATAGAGGCAAAAATATGTTTGCCATTTATTAGGAGGAAGCAGACTCCAGGAGTTCAAAGCTGTGTTACTCAAGGGTCAACTGTATATTAACAATTAAATGTGTGGCATAGTTTTTCCCAATTCCATCAACCTACTTCAGAGGGTAATATAAAAAGCAAATTATTTGACAAAATCTAACCTTTGGAAATTAGTGCTTGTCCATCTGAGGCAAGTCAAAAGCCCTGCCTAATTCTCATGGCTGTGAAGATATTTTTATGAAGTGAACATCGTATAGAGTCAACTAGGGACTCTTGAGAGGGAGAAAGTAGATATTAAAGAATAACAGGCTCGGTGGCTCAGCCTGTAATCCTGCACTTTGGGAGGCTGAGGTGAGTGGATTGCCTGAGCCCGCGGGTTCGAGACCTGCCTGGGCAACTTGGCAAGACCTCATCTCTACCATAAATCAAAAATCAGCTGGGCATGGTAGCGTGCACCAGTAGTTCCAGCTACTTGAAAGGCTGAGGCGGAAGGATCACCGGAGCCCAGTAGGTCAAGGCTGCGGTGGCCAGGAGAGGCCACTGCACTCCAGTGTGGGCGACAGAGTGGGACTCCAACTCAAAAAAAAAAGAATAACATCATTGCATGAGTCCTTCTAAATTTTTGACTGGCTTTATTATATGGATGAACCCATACAAATTATTTTTTATAAAAATGTGTTGAAATTTAAAATTATTTCCATAGAATAA